>BQNB010054306.1:0-39601 GCA_026074375.1 Tanacetum coccineum | reverse complement strand
TGGAAAACTGATTCCATCTTTTCAATCCATCGAGTTAAACCGACCACTCCTTCAGCCCCTTTGAAGTTCAAAGGTTGGCATTTTATGAAATCCGCGTAGAAACAAGGACGCGCGGTTTGCACGTTCCTTCGGTTGTCTCCGTGCGAACTGTGACTTCCATCCCCATTGGTGGCGTTTCGCAAGAGAGCTTGGTCGATCATTGCTTGGATGGATTCGGGGGTCATGTTGTTTGGGTTGGTGTTATTGATAGGGGTATTTGGTCCTCCTCTGGTTGTAGGTGCCATGATTTGTCTAGATCACAAAAGACAAAACATGAGGTTATATGCATTGACGTGGTGGAATTCCCACATTAAGACTGTTGGTCATGATGCTGCATATGGGATGACATGGAAAACACTAAAAAAATGATGACTGACAATTATTGCCCAAGAAGTGAAACCAAGAAGTTGGAAATTAAAATTTGGAACCTGGAGGTTAAAGGTACTCATGTTGTGAGCTATACATAACGTTTTCAAGAGTTGGCACTTATGTGTGGGAGAATGTTTCCCGAAGAATCTGATATGGTTGAGAAGTATGTCAGCGGACTCCCCAACATGATCCAGGGTAGTGTGATGGCGTCCAATCCAAGCACAATGCAAGATGCAATTGAAGTTGCAAATGATCTGATGGATCAAAAGATTCATACATTTGCTGAGAGATAAGCTGAGAAAAAAAGAAAGCTTGATGACAACTCAAGGAACAACCACACTCAACAACAGCCTCACAAAAGGCAACATGTGGTAAGGGACTACATTACTGGGCCTGGTGAGAAGAAGGAGTACATGGGATCTCTACCTTTGTGCACAAAATGCAACTACCATCACAATGGGCAGTGTGCTCCTAATTGCAACAACTAAAAGAAAGTTGGGTCATCTGGCCCGTGACTGTAGAAGTTTAGCTGCTACTACTAACAACTAGAGAGCTCCTGAGGCGATTCAGAGGGTTGTCACTTGCTTTGAGTGTGGAGTTCAGGGGCATTACAAGAAAGATTGCCCCAAACTAAAGAATAACAACCGTGGAAACCAGGCTGGGAAAGGTGGAGCACAAGCAATGGCTTATGCAGTGGGAAATGCAGGGAAAAACCCGGACGCCAATGCCGATAGGAGTTTTGTGTCTACTGAATTTAGTTCCCTAATTGATATCATTCCATCTACACTAGACCATGATTATGATGTCGAATTAGCCGACGGAAAAATAATTGGAGTAAATACTATCATACGGGATTGCACTTTAAACTTCTTAAATCATCCATTCAACATCAACTTAATGCTCGTAGAACTTGTTAGTTTTGACATCATAATTGGTATGGATTGGTTATCAATGTATCATGCCGTAATCGTCTGTGATGAGAAGATTGTTTGTATTCCCTTTGGGAATGAAACTTTAATTGTTCGTGGTGACGGAAGCAAGAACGAACACGAGTCTCAATTAAACATCATCTCGTGAACCAAAACACAAAAGTACTTGCTGAAAGGATGCCATGTCTTTTTGGCACATGTTACCACAAAGAAGGCTGAAGACAAGTCAGAGGAGAAGCGACTTGAAGACATACTAATTGTTCGAAACTTTCCTGAGGTATCTCCCGAGGACTTGTTGGGTATTCCACCAACCCGACAAGTGGAATTTCAAATTGATTTGATACCTGGTGCTGCACCGGTAGCATGGGCGCCTTATCGATTAGCTCCGTCCGAGATGAAAGAATTGTCGGATCAACTGAAAGAGCTTTCCGACAAAGGCTTTATAAGACCCAGTTCCTAACCTTGGGGAGCTCCGGTCTTGTTTGTCAAGAAGAAGGATGGATCATTCTGGATGTACATCAATTACTGGGAATTAAATAAGCTAACGGTGAAGAATCGTTATCCGCTTCCAAGAATTGATGATTTATTCGATCAACTTTAAGGGTCGAGTGTCTACTCGAAGATCGACCTGATATCGGGTTATCATCAACTGAGAGTTCGTGAAGAAGATATCCCAAAGACCGCATTCAGATCACGTTATTGGCATTACGAGTTTCAAGTTATGCCTTTTGGTTTGACGAACGCACCAGCGCTATTTATGGATCTCATGAATAAGGTATGCAAACCATATCTAGACAAATTTGTGATTGTCTTTATTGATGATATTCTGATCTACTCAAAGAGCAAGTAAGAGCACGAAGAGCATCTTAAGTTAATCTTAGAGTTGCTTAAGAAGGAGGAGTTGTATGCTAAATTCTCTAAATGTGAATTTTGGATCCCTAAAGTACAGTTCCTTAGTCACGTGATTGATAGTCGAGGCATTCACGTGGATCCGCCAAGATCGAGTCAATTAAAGATTAGGCATCTCCTAAGACTCTAACGGAGATTCGTTAATTTTTAGGTCTTGCCGGTTACTATCAAAGATTCATTGAAGGATTTTCAAAGATCACCAAATCAATGACCAAGCTAACCTAGAAGAAGGTCAAGTTTGATTGGGGTGACAAAGAAGAAGCCGCTTTTCAGTTATTGAAGCAGAAACTGTGTAGTGCACCTATCTTGGCTTTACCTGAAGGAGCTGAGAACTTTGTCATTTGTTGCGATGCTTCGCATAAATGATTAGGTGTTATGTTGATGCAGAACAAGAAGGTAATTGCTTATGCATCACATCAATTGAAGATTCATGAGAAGAATTACACGACTCGTGATTTGGAACTAGGAGCAGTAGTGTTCGCTCTAAAGATTTGGAGACACTATCTATATGGAACAAGGTGTACCGTGTTCACTGATCACAAAAGCTTACAACACATCCTTGACCAGAAGGAGTTAAACATGAGGCAACATCGTTGGTTGGAATGGCTTAGTGATAACGATTGCAAAATTCATTATCACCCGGGAAAAGCAAATGTAGTGTCTGACGCTTTAAGCGGAAAAGAACGAATTAAGCCATTACGGGTTCGGGCCTTAGTTATGACTATTGATTTGGACCTTCCTAAGAAAATTTTGAACGCTCTGACTAAGACAAGGAAACCAAAAAACTTCAAGGCTAAAGATGTGGGAGGTATGATCAGGAAAGAGAAGTTAGAACCGCGTGCTGACGAAACACTGTGTTTAAAGTATAGGAGTTGGTTGCCATGCTTTGGTGATCTACTGACTTTGATTATGCATGAGTCCCACAAGTCAAAATATTCTATTCATTCGGGTTCCAACAAAATGTACTGTGACATGAAGAAATTATATTGGTGGCCCAACATAAAATCCGATATTGCCACCTATGTTAGCAAGTGTTTGACATGTTTGAAGGTCAAAGCTGAACACTAGAAACCATCTGATTTGTTAGTACAACCTAAGATACCTCAGTGGAAGTGGGATAATATCACCATGGATTTTATCACCAAGCTCCCTAAGACGTCATGTAACACCATCTTATTTGACATATAGAAGCGGAAGCTAATTTGGGGTATTACTTCATGAATCAACAGTCATAATCATAGAAAATGACTCAAAATAGACGTTTTGGAAAATTTAGTTATCATTCCATAATATATCAAAGTTTTACAAATGAGGTCCCAAAGTACATTAAAAACATAAAGTTTGAATGATAACAAGTTTGGACGTCCTCAAGTATAACGCCACTCTGTGTCATAGTTTGCTCAATTACCAGAGATAAACATGCTAAAAGGGTCAACACAACGGTTGAGTGAAATTCATAGATTTGTAAACAAGATGGTTGAATACATGTTATCATAAATGGTAATAATTGCATGCATTTACAATTATCATGGAAAACAATATTATTGCCCTAAGCTCATGCAACCAAACATTAACATAGAAATCACCTCAGTGACATTAGTGAGGAACAAATGTCCTCGTGGAAAGGTAACTTACCAAAGTTACCCATTGTTCTTAAATATAGTGCGTTTGGTTACCCCATGTACAGGTACACCAACGGGAGTCGTCACCTCCAATAGATCTATCCACAATATTCGCGTTCACTCGCAAGTGAATAATGGTTCATGATTAAGAAATATTGGCAGTGAAGGCAAACTTAGGCAATAATATATCAGGATAGCATACAGTTGGAAAAATACTTGTATTCATGGTTTATAGCATGTATCCCCCTCGTGGGTTAATAAAACATTCAAAAGATTGAAATGCGAGGCTATGAACTCACCTTGATAAGGTAGTTGATTGATTTGAAATTTAATTTAAATGAAAATAAACAACCTCATCACGCAACCTAGGTTAATATGTCATGTCTCAGTTTGATTGTTGATATTCCAAACTTTATTTCATAAAGTTTAACATAAATATTCATTTGGTTTATTAACTTGTGAAAATATCACTGTTTGGGCTATCATAATCCAGAGGTCATGTAGTAAACGTTTGAGGAGCTAGGACACTTTAAATCGTAAATCCAGCAACTCGTTAAAACGTCTACCCAAATGAAGCCCCTCACATGAAATTCCCTAGTAACATGATACGTTATAGTGTAAATGATAAGATTTTATGTTTTAAGTTTCTTTAAAAGTTAGTAGATGATAAATTATGTTATATATATAACATAATTGTTTTTTGATGTTTCGATCGATAAATGATAACGACAAATGTGTCGAGCTTTAATAAAATCGAGTCTTATAATATTTTAATATATTTTTATACTTAATATAAAAATATTACATTTTATACCCTTGAGAATATGAAAATGACAATATATACCCTTGGTATATATTAATTTACACTTTTAACCCTTTAATTATATATTTAAAATTATATAAATAATAATATATATATATATATATATATATATATATATATATACAAATTTAACCATTTACTTTATATTTAAAACATTTAAACCTTTTACATTGAAATATGGCAAAACAGGCCCTTGTGTTTTTAACTTTAGGATACTTACACTTTCAGCCCCTCTAGTTTATAATTTTCAAAATGTTACAATATATACCCCTTTGCAAGAAACGTTTTGCATTTTAAGTCCAAAATCCATAATTCTTGTATTTTTAATCTCAAAATCAATTTGCAGCTTATAGCTTATTAGGTTTACAAAAGAGCTTTTTAGGGTTTTAGAGTTTTAAGGGTTCGATTAGGGTTCGGTTTTAGTTTAGGGTTTCTAACATGGTTTGGCTTGATCAAATGATTAAAACAAGGTTCATACATGATCTTAAACATAACTAGAGCTTATTGAACTAGATAGAAGACTTACTAGTACACGAAATGATGAAATGGGTCAAAACAAGCAATTATAACCCAAAATCATTAGGAGATGAATCAAGAGCTTATCTTTCTTAATTTCGGCTTCCTACTTAGCTTAACCTTCTTCATATTCTTCCTTAGCTCAGCTAGAACACCATTTCAAGTATGTGCTTAAGTTTATGGTGAGTTATGAAGGTGTGGGTGTGTTTCAGCTATATATATAGGGACGAATGGAGTGGAGGTCAAGTAAACTTGGAGTAGTGGCCAAGTAAACTTAGAGTGGTGGCCAAGGAGTGAAGAGTGGTGCCCAAGGAGTTTTACTTGGATCCCAAGGTGGTGATAAGGTGGTAGTGAGGGTGCTTGGTTGATACATCATTAAAGGTCATGGCTATTTTTGGACAGCCAACATCAGTCCTGGTAAAATGGTTGTCATTTACAAACCGTAATTTCGATTAAGCTCAAACCAGTGAGCATTGTTAGATATTTGAGTCCTCTATAAGTTTCAGTTTTACATATTTAGGGGTTACTAGACAAAAATCTAGAGATAACAGCCATTTACTACAGGTGTGCAGAATCTGCGTACCTTTGCCATTTCGGCTATAACTAATTCATCCGACATCGAATCGGGTCGAGTCACCCAGAAAAATGATCACAAGACATAGGGCTACAACCTAGTATTTTTTTCTTAATACCCAATACCTACTGATTTTGCCCAGATCCTATGTTTTATCAACTGGCCAGATTCTAAAAATTTAACTATGAACTTGGTTCTAACTAGTTGAAGTGGCATCGGGTTTGCTAGGGTTTTCGGGTTAGGTTTTTGGGTTAGGACGAGCGTTAGAGGGAAACTAGGATTCAAATGTGGTGCATTGAGTACTTGTAACTTGTGTCTAAGAGGTTGTATGAAATCCTTTAGAAAAATGGAGGGAAAATGTATATTTTGAATACTATGCATTGTCGGATTATACATTGTGCTTCAAGGGGTTGTACATTGGTTTAGGAGGGAATTATATTAAAATATTATACATAAATAACTTGTACACTTATCTTATAAGCTTGTAAATTTATATTGTATGTAAACTTTACATGAAATTAGGGTTTTGATATAAATGTTAACGTATAAAATCCGATTTGAATTAAATGTTATAAAAGGTACGTTAAATAGATAACATATGGTAAAATGGTGATTAAAACATATTGCTTGACATATTATAACGTTTACTTTCTATAAACGTTGATGAAATTGGTATTGGTAGGTTGCGTGAGCTCGTTTACTTTGGTAATGTAAGTTATGTTACATTATGGATGGAATAAAGCAAAAAATCTTTCCATGAAAATAGTTGCATCTAATTTAATAGATGGATAATTACATTGAGGAAAATTGTGGGTTGTTATAGTCTCCCAACCTTAAAATAAATCTCGTCCCGAGATTTAGTTGAATATTGAAGTGATAATTGAAAATAGATGTGGATATTTGGCACGAATTTGATCTTCGCGTTCCCACGTAAATTCTGGTCCTCTTTTAGAGTTCCATCTTACTTTGACTATAGGAATACGAATCTGTTTTAGTTGTTTGACTTCTTGATCCATAATTTCAACTGGTTCTTTCACAAAATTGAGTTTGTCATCGAGTCGGAGCTCTTTTATTGGAATGATAAGAGATTCGTTAGATAGACATTTCTTTAGATTAGAAACGTGGAAAGTATTGTGAACATTACTGAGTTCTTCAGGAAGTTCAAGTGTATATGCCACTGGACCGACCCTCTTAAGGATCCTAAATGGTCCAATGTACCGGGGGTTAAGCTTTCCTTGCTTTCAGAATCGAATGACACATTCTGAAAGATAAGAAGAAAGACGGATCTCCTGGATATATACCTTTTGGTTTTTATACAGGATGTGAGGCTTAGTCGTGTTTTACTTCGATTACCTCGGATGATCAAAGTTTCACCGTCGATTGGAATGTGGATGACTTTATCGTCACAGAAAATTTTAACATGATACTTGGATAACCAATCCATACCAATGACGACGTCGAAACTACCGAGTTAAATCGGCATGAGATCAATTTCGAAAGGTTGGTTTAACAAAATCAAGGTGCAACCCTGGATGACAGTATTAGTACTTACTAGGTCTCCATGGACCATTTCAATGTCATAGGTAGTATCTAGTGAATTTGTGGAATGTTAAGCATAAAAGCACGAGATATAGATACGAAATTTTTATCGGCTCTGGAATCAAATAATACTTTAGCTAGATGTTGGTTTAGAAGGAACATGCCTGTGACTACGTTCGGGTCTTGGGGAGCGTTCTTTGTCCCTCAGCATGTATGCTTTCCCACGGGCACCCTTGTTTGCTTTTGGGCACTGATTTCTGTAATGCCCTTTCTCTCCACAGGCATAACAAGTTACTGACATTGGTTGCAGGCTGCTTCCAGTGGCTGGCCCCTTATTCTTGCAATTCCTGGTTTGATGATCTACCTTATGGCAAGTCTGACACTTGATAGTGCAAGGCCTTGTGTGATGCAGATTGCATTTCATACACCAGGGATGGTTTCCAGCATACCTACTGTTTTTAGTCGGGGTGGCAGCATAAGCCCTGAAGGTTTCCTGCCTTCTATTCTGTTGTTGGTGGTGATCATTGTTGCGGTTGTTGTTGTTGTTACGGTAGTTGTTGTTGTTGTTAGTGAAGGTTCTTCTATCATCAAACTTTCGTTTGTGATCATTGGTTCCTTGCACAGAATTGTGCTTTAGTACCTGATCCATTAGCCTTTGAGCTATGTTGGCAGCTTCTTCTAGAGTTGCGGCAATACTATCAGCAACTAATTTCCTGATGGCGGTCTGAGTCATAGTTGGTGTTGTAGATGTTGATGTTCTCTTGGGAGCCATTCTATCAATATTTACAAGACAACACAAGTAAGAATCATATCACAAGTTATTGTCAAAATTTTCATACATAGTGGTATTGAAATTATTTGACACATCATTGTATGGATTCTTATTTTGATACAAGTTCTAACAAAGAATTACACATCCTTTGATATTACATTGCAGGATATAACGGGAATTTTGGAATTTAAGACTTTCAGAGATGGATACTCTAACAAGCATCTGACTCATTAGGTTTCTCGAGGATTGGTTTACTTTTTAGTGACCACTTAGATAACTTATCAAAGGGATAGTCTGGTGATGGGGGTGTACTTGACCTAACTGGTGATGAAGATCCTACTGATGAGGACGGAGATAACGATACATGAGTAGTCGTAATACAGGACATAGGATAAACAACCATGACATACATAGATCTATATCATG
Organism: Tanacetum coccineum; assembly: GCA_026074375.1. NCBI lineage: Eukaryota > Viridiplantae > Streptophyta > Magnoliopsida > Asterales > Asteraceae > Tanacetum > Tanacetum coccineum. The sequence goes on along the minus strand of BQNB010054306.1, from coordinate 31,083 downwards.
GAACAGTAAGATATAATGGAATCACCACTTTATTATATCATAGGTAACTTGTCTATATATCTTACCTAACCAAAATTTGACAAGTGTTGATACTTATGTCACACATCCTGTGGTTGGATTCTAAACAAAAGCTGTAATGATAAAGATCTAGTCTAGTAGTCTGGTGGTCCTCCCTTGTGGTTCTTGAGCTCATGGATTGTATCTAAAAAGACTCTTCATATCTGATTGGTGGCAAACCAGGATATCCTCGATGATTAGTTCTAGAGTAGAAATCCTGAAGCTAGCAAGAGCAATCTTGTCGTTATGTCCCATTTGCTTTCTCTGAAGTCCAGCAATCTGAGCACGGGCTTCTTAAAGTTTGGTCTTTAGTTTGTCAAAATCTTGTTGTATGATTACTCGACTGTCAACAAGACCTTCTACATTATCTTCCATTTCCTCAACGTGGTCAAGAGAGAGTTCATCTAAGTGATTCAAAATATCTTCGATATGTTCTTTATGACGTTCGTAAGATGTGTCTAGAGCGCCATGATAATTCTCTCCTATCTCAAATACTTGAGGCAGAGCAGAAGGATTAGTAGAGGAAGAATAGGAAACGGGCTCGTTTTTGAGGTGGCAGAATCTCTTCAGGAAGAAAGAAATCTTGGGGATCAAACATTAGTGATAGTGGTAACACTGGAGATGGAGGCAAAATAGTTGGTGGAGCAATAGGAGCTTGTAGTGGTGGAATAGGTGATACATTACTAGTAGCATTATATGCTTGCATGACCTTCATATATGGATCATCGTGAAAACGTGGGATGGCTAGCGAGGCCAAAAGATACTTAGATAAATCATCTGAAGGATCAGGAGAGGTGTTTCCCGGTGAGGCTGGGAAATAGTCCAGTGAAGCCGGAGTATAGTCAGGAGTATATGTAGAGGAAAAAGCATCCTCAATATCGGAATCAGATGGGACAATAATAGGGTGGGTGGATGTAGACATAACTGTGTAACAACCCGGTGAAAAAATAACATAAGTTGTTTATATATAATTAATAGTTATGTATCATTTGCTACGCAAATCTCTTTACATACTATTCAGGAAATGTAGTGGCACGGAGAACTTTCTTGGATGGAAAAAGTAGTTATAGTTTATGTTTTAACCTTATTCTCTATAACCGAGACTCTTGATACCAATCTGTAACACCCTCTTATTTGACATATAGAAGCGGAAGCTAATTTAGGGTATTACTTCATGAATCAACAGTCATAATCATAGAAAACGACTCAAAAGAGACATTTTGGAAAATTTAGTTATCATTCCATAATATATCAGAGTTTTACAAAAGAGGTCCCATAGTACATTGAAAACATAAAGTTTGAATGATAACAAGTTAGGACATCCTCAAGTCCAATGCCACTCTGTGTCATAGTTTGCTCCATTACCTGAGATAAACATGCTAAAAGGGTCAACACAACGGTTGAGTGAAATTCATAGATTTGTAAACAAGATGGTTGAATACAAGTTATCATAAGTGGTAATAATTGCATGCATTTACAATTACCATGGAAAACAATATTATTGCCTTAAGCTCATGCAACCAAACATTAACATGGAAATGACCTTAGTGACATTAGTAAGGAACAAATGTCCTCGTGGAAAGGTAACTTGCCAAAGTTACTCATTGTTCTCAAATATAGTGTGTTTGGTTACCCCATGTACGGGTACACCAACGGGAGTCGTCACCCCAATAGATCTATCCATAATATTCGCATTCACTCGCAAGTGACTAATATTTCATGATTAAGAAATATTGGTAGTGAAGGCAAACTTAGGCAATAATATATCAGGATAGCATACAGTTGGAAAAATACTTGTATTCATGGTTAATAACATGTATCCCCCTCGCGGGTTTATAAAACATTTAAAAGATTGAAATGCGAGGCTATGAACTTAACTTGATAAGGTAGTAGATTTATTTGAAATTTAATTCAAATGGAAATAAACAGCCTCGTCACGCAACCTGGGGTAATATGTCATGTCTCAGTTTGATTGTTGATATTCCAAACTTTATTTCATAAAGATTAACGTAAATATTCATTTGGTTTATTAACTTGTGAAAATATCGTATCACTGTTCGGGCTATCATAATCCAAAGGTCATGTAGTAAACGTTTGAGGAGCTAGGACACTTTAAATCGTAAATCCAGCAACTCGTCAAAATGTCTACCCAAATGAAGCCCTTCATATGAAATTCCCTAGTAACGTGATACGTTATAGTGTAAATGATAAGATTTTATCTTTTAAGTTTCTTCAAAAGTTAGTAGATGATAAATTATGTTATATATATAACATAATTGTTTTATGATGTTTCGATCGATAAATAATAACGACAAATGTGTCGGGCTTTAATAAAATCGAGTCTTATAATACTTAATATAAAAATATTACATTTTATACCCTTGAAAATATGAAAATGACAATATATACCCTTGGTATATATATTTACAAATTTAACCCTTTACTTTATATTTAAAACATTTAAACCTTTAACTTTGAAATATGGCAAAACATGCCCTTGTGGTTTTAACTTTAGGATACTTACACTTCCAGCCCCTCTAGTTTATAAGTTTCAAAATGTTACAATATATACCCCTTTGTATGAAACATTTTGCATTTTAAGTCCAAAATCCATAATTCTTGTATTTTTGATCTCAAAATCAATTTGCAGCTTATAGCTTATTACTATAAGCTAAAATAAGTAAGTTTTACGAGCTTGTTGCTTATAAAAAGAGCTTATGAGCTTAAAAATCCAAAATGGGTATGTTTGGTTTAGAAAAATTAACCCGATGGGTTAGAGCTTTTAGGATAAGTTTTAATGATTATAAAAGTGATAAGTGAGCTTATAGAAATAGCTTATTACAACAGCTTATGGCTTATATCTTATTAGGTTTACAAAAAGAGCTTTTTAGGGTTAAATTAGGGTTCAGTTTTAGTTTAGGGTTTCTAACATGGTTTGGCTTGATCAAAGGATTAAAACAAGGTTCATACATGATCATAAACATAACTAGAGCTTATTGAACTAGATAGAAGACTTACTAGTACCCGAAATGATGAAATGGGTCGAAACAAGCAATTATAACCCGAAATCCTTAGGAGATAAATCAAGAGCTTCTCTTTCTTAATCTTGGCTTCCTACTTAGCTTAACCTTCTTCCTATTCTTCCTTAGCTCAGCTAGAACACCATTTAAAGTATGTGTTTGAGTTTATGGTGAGTTTGAAGGTATGGGTGTGTTTCGGCTATATATATATAGGGACGAATGAAGTGGAGGTCAAGTAAACTTAGAGTAGTGGCTAAGTAAACTTAGAGTGGTGGCCAAGGAGTAAAGAGTGGTGCCCAAGGAGTTTTACTTGGAACCCAAAGTGGTGATAAGGTGGTAGTGAGGGTGCTTGGTTGATACATCATTAAAGGTCATGGCTGTTTTTGGACAGCCAACATCAGTCCCGGTGAAATGGTTGTCATTTACAAACCGTAATTCCGATTAAGCTCAAACTAGTAAGCATGGTTAGATATTTAATTCCTCTACAACTTTTCATTTTACATATTTAGGGGTTACTATACAAAAATCTAGAGATAACAGCCATTTACTACAGGTGTTCAGAATCTGCGCACCTTTGCCATTTCGGCTATAACTAATTCATCTGACATCGAATCGGGTCGAGTCACCTGGCAAAATGATCATAAGACATAGGGCTACAACCTAGTATTTTTTCTTAGTACCTAACACCTACTGATTTTGCCCAGATCCTATGTTTTATCAACTGATCAGATTCTGAAAATTTAACTATGAACTTGGTTCGAACTAGTTTAAGTGGCATCGGGTTTGCTAGGGTTTTCGGGTTAGGTTTTTAGGTTAAGACGAGTGTTAGAGGGAAACTAGGATTCAAATGTGGTGCATTGAGTACTTGTAACTTGTGTCTAAGAGGTTGTATGAAATCCTTTAGAAAAATGGAGGGAAATCTATATTTGGAATTCTATGCATTGCCAGATTGTACATTGTGCTTCAAGAGGTTGTACATTGGTTTAGGAGGGAATTATATTCAAATATTATACTTAGATAACTTGTACACTTGTCTTATAAGCTTGTACATTTGTATTGTATGTAAACTTTACATGAAATCGGGGTTTTGATATAAACGTTAACGTATGAAATCCGTTTTGAATTAAATGTTATGAAAGGTACTTTAAATAGATAACATATGGTAAAATGATTAAAACATATTTCTTGACATATTATAACGTTTACTTGCTATAAACGTTGATGAAATTGGCATTGGTAGGTTGCGTGAGCTCGTTTACTTTGGTAATATAAGTTACGTTACATTATGGATGGAATAAGAAAAAAATCTTTCCATGAAAATGGTTGCATCTAATTTAATAGATCGATAATTACGTTGAGGAAAATTGTAGGTTGTTATACGTCAAGTTGTTATGATACCACTTTGATCGTTTAAATCCAAAAACAAACTTTCGAGGAAAGGAAAGCTGAAAAAAAATGTCATAAAAACCCTTTTATGTCGAGAAAGGATGATCTGCGTAAATCCAATTTTTTTTTATAACAACCCACAATTTTCTTCAACTGAAATTATCCCATCTATAAATTAGATGCAGTTTTCCCCTCAGTGTAATTTCCATCTATTAAATTAGATGCAACTATTTTCATGGGAAGATTTTTGCTTTATTCCATCCATAATGTAACGTAACTTACATTACAAAAGTAAACGGCTCACGCAACCTACAATGCCAATTCCATCAACGTTTATGTCAATAAAACATATAATATGTCAAGCAATATGTTTTCATCACCATTTTTACCATACGTTATCTATTTTAACGTACCTTCAGAAAAACATTTAATACAAAACGGATTTATACGTTAACGTTTATAACAAAACCCTAACTATATGTAATGTTTACATACAATACAAAGGTACAAGCTTTTAAGGTATATGTACAAGTATACAATGCATAACATTCAAATATATTTTCCCTATACAACCCTTTTAAGCCCGAAGTACAAGTTGACAAAGCACGAATTCAAACTAGCTCATTTTCCTCCATTTTCTTAAGGATTTCGTAACACCTCTTTAGCACTAAGTACAAGCACTCCAATGCATCATATTTAAAAACTTTTCCCTCTATAATTCTAACCCTGGCTCGACTTAAACTAAAAACCAAACCCGAAAACCCTAAATGACCCGTTACCCCTTAACTAGCTCGAACTAAGACCTAAGCAAGCTACCACCCTTCTCCATGATGCACCACCTTGCCTACTACCTTGCTAAGCACCTTCATCACCTCCTTGTCACCACCTAGCCAATTTGCACTCCAAGTAACCTCCTTGTCACCTCCCTTGTTAACCAAACCCTCACCACAACCTTACACCTCTCTATGCTACTTCCTAGCTCTTATTAGTCATCCTATCTACACCCTTGGACACCATTTCACCTAGCTTGGCCACTACTTCACACAAACTTGGTCTCTAAGTTTTCGAACACTATATATACACACATACATGCATACCTTTTAAAACTCACCACAAAGCTTCATACTACATCAAAATCATATTCTAATCAAGCTAAGGAAGAGAAGAAGAGAGAATATAAACTATTTAGAAGCCAAGGTTAAGAAGAAAGAAGCTCTTGATTCATCTCCTAAAGTTTTTGGGTTATATTTGCTCATTTCGACCCATTTCACCCATTCGTGTACCAGTAAGCCTTTTTCACTTGTTTTATAAGCTCTTATCATGTTTTAGATTATATATAAGCTCCTATACATCCTTATGATCATATTAAATAATCCCTTAAACCCTAAAGCTTACTCCTTTGGTTTTCCTAAACCAAACGCACCCTAAAAACCTATATTCGTAAACCCTATAAGCTAAAAGCTATAAGCTGGTCATATAAGCTATTTCTATAAGCTTATCTATCATTTTTATAAACTTAAAAACAAACCCTAAAAGCTCAAATCCACCAGGTTAAGATTTTAAACCAAACGTGCCCATTTTGGATTTTTAAGCTCATAAGCTCTTTTCATAAGCTACAAGCTCGTAAAACTTACTTATTTTAGCTTATAGTAATAAGCTATATGCTGCAAATTAATTTCTAGATTAAAAAACAAAGTATATGGATTTTGGACTAGTAATGCAAATCGTATATGCAGGAGGGGTATATATTGTAACTTTGGAAATTATTAAACTTTTGGGCCAAAAGTGTAATTATCCTAAAGTTAAAACCACAAGGGCCTATTTTGCCATATTTCTAATTAACGGTTAAATGTTTAAAATATAATTAAAGGGTTAAAAGTGTAAATTAATATATACCAAGGGTATATATTGTCATTTTCATATTCTCTAGGGTATAAAATGTAATATTTTGATATTAATTATAAAAATATATTTAAACATTATAAGACTCGATTTTATTAAAGCCCGACACATTTGTCATTATCATTCGTCGATCAAAACACTATAAATAATTATGTTATTAACATAATTTATCATCCACTAGCTTTTGAAGAAACTTAAAAGAAAATAATTATATTTAAACTATAACGTATCACGTTACTAGGGAATTTCATGTGAGGGGCTTTCATTTGGGTAGACGTTTTGACGAGTTGCTGGATTTACGATTTAAAGTGTCCTAGCTCCTCAAACGTTTACTGCATGACCTCTGGATTATGATAGCCCGAACAGTGATACGATGTTTTCACAAACTAATAAACCAAAATCATTTATGTTAAACTTTATGAAATAAAGTTTTGAAACAATCAAACTAAGACTTGACATATTATCCTAGGTTGCGTGACGAGGCTGTGTACTTCCATTTGAATTAAATTTCAAATCAATCAACTACCTTATCAAAGTGGTTTCATAGGCACCACCTTGTATATGTTTTTCTAAATCCGTGGGGGCTACAGCAATAAACCATGAATAACAAGTATTTTCCAATGTTATGTATCTGATTATATTATTGCCATATAGTTTACTTTACTACCATTATCCTATAACATGAACCATTTAATCACTTGCGGTAAACACGAATATTGTGATAGACTCTATTGGGATTACGAATCCGTTGTGTTTTCCTGTACATGAGGTAATAAGCTGCACTATATTTGAGAAAAAAATAGGTTACTTTGGCAAGGTTACCTTTCCAAGAGGACATTTGTTTCCTCAATAATGTCATTAGGTGATTTCCATGTTAAGGGTTAGTGTCATGAGTTTTGGGCATATTAATATGTTGTTCCATGATAATTGCAATTGTACAATTATTACCACTTATGATGATTTGTATTCAACTATTACATTTCAAACCTGTGAATTTCACTCAACCTTTGTGTTGACCTTTTTAGCATGTTTATCTCAGGTAATTGAGCAACCTATGGCACGGAGTGGCATTGGACTTGAGGACGTCCAAACTTGTTATCATTCAAACTCTATGTTTTCATATGTATTTTGGGACCTCCTTTTGTAAAACTCTGAAATAATATTGAATGATAACTAAATTTTCCAAAACGTCTCTTTTGAGTCATTTTCTATGATTATGACTGTTGATTCATGAAGTAATACCCCAATTTAGCTTCCGCTGCTATATGTCAAATAAAGGGGTGTTACAGATTGGTATCAAGAGCCGAGGTTATAGAGAACAAGGTTAAAACCTAAACTATAACCATTTTTCATCCAAGAAAGTCCTCCGTGCCACTACATTTCCTGAATAGTATGTAAAGATACATAACTATTAATTATATATAAATAACTTATGTTATTTTACACTAGGTTGTTACAGAATTATGTCTACATCCACCCACCCTATTATCGTCCTATCTAATTCCAATGTTGAGGATGCTTTTTCCTCTACGAATACTCCTGACTATACCCCGGCTTCACCGGACTATTCCCCAGCCTCACCGGGAAACACTTCTTCTGATCCTTCAGAGGATTTATCTAAGGATCTTTTGGCCTCGCTAGCCATCTCACCTTTCCACGATGATCCATATATGAAGGTCATGCAAGCATATAATGCTACTAATGACGAGTCACCTATTCCACTACCACAAGCTCCTATTGCTCCATCAACTATTTTGCCTCCATCTCCAATGTTACCACCATCACCAATGTTTGATCCCTGATATTTCTTTCTTCTTAAAGAGATTTTACCATCTTGGAAATAAGCTCGTTCCCGATCATTCCTTCTTACTTTGCCTTCCTCCAAGTATTTAAGATTGGAGAAAGTTCTCATAAGACGAGTCTGGAGCGCCATGAGGAACAGATCGAGACTATTTTGAATCACTTAGATGAGCTCCCTCTTGAGCGCATTGAGCACATTGAGCACATTGAGCACATGGAAGATAAGATAGAAGGTCTTGGTAATGGTCAAGTAATCATACAACGAGATTTTGACCAACTAGAAACCAAACTTCAAGAAGCCCGTACCCAGATTGCTGGATTTTAGAGAAAGCAAATGGGGCATGACGACGAGATTGTTCTTGCTCGCGTCAGGACTTCTACTCTGGAGATACTCATCGAGGATAGCCAGGTTCGCCACCGATCAGATATGATTGAGTCTTTGGACATAAGTTCATGAGCTCAAAAACGACAAGAGAGGGACACCAGACTACTAGACTAGGATCCATTATCATTGCGGTTTTGTTAGATCTTACCACTGGATTGTGTGGCATAAATATGACACTTGTCAAATTTTTTTGTTATGTAAAATATGGAGACAAGTTGTTTACGGACATAATGAAGTTGTGAATTCCATTATACCTCGTTTGTTTCATGATACCGATTTAAGTATGTCGTGGTTGTCTATCCTATACCCTGTATTAAGGTTATTCATGTATCGTATCTTTATGTATCTAGGATCACTATGGTTCTCTTACCATCAGTTTTCTTAAACCTTTGTACCCATATATCATGGATATGATAAATGATCAAGATATTGAGCATACGATTTCACCTCACACACCAGACTCGCTTTGGATAGTTATCTAAAAGTGGGTCACGGTATGAAAACACTAGAAAGTGAAACCAGTCCCGAGAAACTACTGTGTTAGATGCTTGTTCGGAGTAACTATTCCAAATTTTCCGTTTATATTTTGCAATGTAATATCAACAGGGATGTGTATTTCTTTGTTAAGACTCGTATCAAATAAGTATCTATGTCAAATGATTTCAATATCACTATGTATGAAAATTTTAATTATTATACAAAGACTTGTGATATTACTATATCATTGTATATATTCTTATTATATGTTGTCTTGTAAATGTTGATAGAATGGCTCCCAAGAGGACACCAACATCTAAAAAAATTTCTGCAGCCACCAGCCATGTCTCAGGCTGCATTAGGAAACTAGTTGTTGATAAGTTTAGTTGTCGCAGCTCTGGATGCATAAGTGTACCATGGCAAATACTGACAATACCATAGGAACACTGGACCAAGAGAAACTCTCGTAGCAAGAAAATGTAGCTACAAAGAGTTTATGAGCTGCCAACCTTTCAATTCAAAAGGTACGGAAGGCGCTGTTGGTCTCATCCGCTGGTTTGAACGAGCTGAATCGGTATTTTCCCGTAGCAACTGTACCGAGGACTGCAAAGTGAAATTTGCTACTGGTACTCTAACTAAAGAAGCTTTGTCCCGGTGGAATTTATTCGCCCAGCCTATTGGAATAGAGGAATCTTACAAGATCACTTGGTCCGAATTTAAAGAGCTCTTAATAAAGAAGTATTGTCCCCGAACCGAGGTTAAGAAAATGGAAGATGAATTTTACAATCTGACTGCAAAAGGAAATGATCTCAAGACTTACGTTAGAAGATTCCAGGAATTGGAAATCTTATGTCCAACTATGGTACCAAATTCTGAGAAACTTATGATGTTTCACGGGGGCATTACCCAAGAGGTTAATGACGGAGATTTACGTTCATAGCCTTTTCAAAAATTTGGAGGAGCATTACCATAACCCAGAGGTTAATGGATCGGGTAATAAAGCATAATTTTGTGCAAGGAACTAATGATCACAAACGAAAGTTTGATGATAGAAGAACCTTCACCAACAACAACTACCAAAACAACCGTAACAACAACAATAACAACCGCAACAATGATAACCAACAACAACAAAATAGAAGGTAAGAAACTGTCAGGGCTTATGCCGCCGCCCTAACTAAAAATAGTAGGTATATTGGAAGCCTTCCCCTATGTAAGAAATGCATCCTGCATCATACAGGACCTTGCACTGTCAAGTGTTTAGACTTGCATAAGTGAGTCACCAGACCAGGAATGCAGAAATAATATTAATTTATTTAAGAGGGCCAGCCACTGGAAGCAAACTGAGCAGTGTCAGTACATTGTCATGCCTGTGGAGAGAAGGACATTATAGAAATCAGTGTCCAAAAGCAAACAACAGTGCCTATGGGAGAGCATACTTGCTGAGGGACAAGAATGCTCACCAAGATCCGAAGTAGTCACGGGTACGTTCTTTCTAAACTAACATCTAGCTAGAGTATTATTTGATTCAGGAGCCGATAAAAGTTTTGTATCCATAACTCTTGCTTCTATGCTTAATATCCCACCAATTACTCTAGATACCATTTATGACATTGAAATGGCCGATGGAAACCTAGTAGGCACTAATGCCGTTATCTAGGGTTGCACTCTGATTTTGCTAAACCAACCTTTCGAAATTGATCTTTTGCCGAATAAACTCGGTAGTTTCGACGTCGTCTTTGGTATGGATTGGTTATCCAAGTATCATGCTAGATTTATTTGTGACAAGAAGTCGTCACACATCCCCATGACGGTGAAACTTGATAATACGAGGTGATCGAAAGTAAAAACCCGACTAAGATCATATCACTTGTATTAAAACCGAAAGATATATATCCAGGGGATATCAAGTTTTCGTAGCCTAAGTAATGGAGAAGAAGTCAGACAAAAAAACAACTAGAAGATATACCAGTAGTCAGAGAATTTCTGGAAGTTTTTCCTGAAGATCTACCCGGCCTTCCTTCGATTCGCCAAGTAGAATTCCAAATCGATTTAATTCCAGGAGCGGCACCAGTAGCCCGAGCACCTTACAGATTAGCTCCTTCAGAAATGCAAGAAATTATCAGGAGCGACTACAAGAGTAGTAGGTCCAATGTTTGATCGACGATGTATTTGCCCTAGGAGCTCCTGTCTTATTGTTAAAATGAAGAGGATCTTTTAGAATGTGTTATCGACTTCCGGGAGTTGAATACTCACATAAAGAATCGTTACCATTACCCAGGATCGCTGACTTATTCGACCAAACTTCAAGGTTCGAGTAACTTCCTAAGATTGATTAAGATCAAGCTATCACAACTGAGAGTCGGATGAAGATCTCCAAGACGCTTTCGGAAAGCGATACGAAACCCGAATTCCAAGTGATTCCATTTGGGTTTTTAACTAACGCGCTTGCTATGTTCATAGACTCATGAACCGTGTGTGCCAAAACATACTTGGTAAATTTGTGGATAGTGTTCATTCGTGATATTCTCATCTACTCGGTAAACAAGAAAGAACACGCGAAATTACTGAGATTAATTCTGGCATTACTCAAAAATGAGAAATTATATGCCAAGTTTTCCAAATGTGATTTCTAGATCAGTATCATGCAATTTCTTGGGCACATGATTGATAATCAAGGAATTCAAGTTGACCCCACCAAGATTGAAGCAGTTAAGAATTGGGCATCTCCTACTATACCTACAAAAGTACGCCAATTCTTAAGACTCGCCGGCTACTATCAGAGATTCATCAAAGGTTTTTCGAAGATTGCAAAGCCTTTGACTAAATTAACCCAGAAAAACAAGAAGTATATATGGGGAGAAGACCAAGAGTCAGCCTTTTCCATTGCTAAAACATAAGCATTGTGAAGCTCTAATCTTAGCATTACCAGAGAAAACAATGATTGAGTCGTTTATTGAGCATCACTCCAAGGTTTAGGATCGGTGCTAATGTAAAGAGAAAAAGTTATTGCATAGGCATCCCGACAACTCAAGACTCATGAAGAGAATTATACCACACACGACCTCGAATTGGGAGCAGTAGTGTTCGATTTTAAAATTTGGAGACACTGTCTGTATGGAACAAAGTGTACTGTGTTCACTGATCATAACAACATATCCTTGATCAGAAAGAGTTGAACATGAGACAACATCGTTGGCTAGAATTGCTCACAAATTATGATTGTGAGATTCGTTATCATCTTGGAAAGGCAAATGTTGTAGCAGATGCCTTAAGCCGGAAGGAACGAATCAAACCACTTCGAGTTAGAGCATTAGTCATGATACCTTCCTTAAAATTTCCTCACAAGCCTCTGAAGCCATACCGAGGCGATCAAAGAAGCGCACATCAACGCTGAAAACCTATGAGGATTGGACAAAGCAATTGAAGTTACGTCCTGATCGGATCTCGTTGTATCAAGGCTCGAAGTGGTTACACTTTTTGGTAATTTGAAGGACTTGATCATGCATGAATCCTATAAATCAAAGTATTCCATCCACCCAGGTTCTGACAAGATGTATCAGGATCTAAAGAAACTCTATTGGTGGCCTAACATGAAGGCAATCATCGCTGAATATGTTGGCAAGTGTTTAACATGCTCTAGAGTTAAAGCAGAATGTCAGAAGCCATCCGGCTTACCGATACAACAAGTAGATACCTACATGGAAAGGAAAGAATAACAATGGACTTCGTTACAAAACTACCCAAAACATCAAGCGGACATGACACAATTTGGGTCATTGTAGACCGCCTTACCAAATTAGCACATTTTATCCCCACCAGAGCGACATATAGTAATTTATATGAAACTTTACAGGTTGTATTTTTATACAGGAACATAGTTTCACGGCATGGCGTGCCGATATCCATCATATCAAATCATGACAGTCATTTCACATCCAGATTCTAGCAGTCAATGCAGAATGCTTTGGGTACTCAATTAGACATGAGTACAACATATCATCCCGAGACTGATGGACAAAGTGAATGAACCATCCAAACACTCGAAGACATGCTTCGAGCCTGTGTCATAGATTTTGGAAAAGGATGGGAGAGACACTTACCACTGGTAGAATTTTCTTACAATAACAGTTACCATGCCAGTATTAAGGCAGCACCATTCGAGGCACTTTATGGTCGAAAGTGTCGATCACCTGTCTGCTGGGCCAAAGTTGGAGTTGTTCAACTCACGGGACCAGAGATAATCCATGAAACCACCGAAAAGATAGTTCAAATCCGACAACGCTTGCAAGCGCAGGACCGGCAAAGGAGTTTTCCAATTGTAAGGTGAAAAACCCTTTGGAATTCCAAGTTGGAGATCGTGTTATGTTAAAAGTGTCACCTCAAAAAGGTGTCATTCGATTCGGAAAGCGAGGAAAGCTTTTCATTTGGGTAGACATTTTGACGAGTTGCTGGATTTACGATTTAAAGTGTCCTAGCTCCTCAAACGTTTACTGCATGACCTCTGGATTATGATAGCCCGAACAGTGATACGATGTTTTCACAAACTAATAAACCAAAATCATTTACGTTAAACTTTATGAAATAAAGTTTTAAAACAATCAAACTAAGACTTGACATATTACCCCAGGTTGCGTGACGAGGCTGTTTACTTCCATTTGAATTAAATTTCAAATCAATCAACTACCTTATCAAGGTGAGTTCATAGTCCCACCTTTATATGTTTTTCCAAATCCCGTGGGGGGATACATGCTATAAACCATGAATACAAGTATTTTCCAACTGTATGCTATCCTGATATATTATTGCCTAAGTTTACCTCTACTGCCAATATCATTTAATCATGAACCATTAATCACTTGCGAGTGAACGCGAATATTGTGGATAGATCTATTGGGATTGACGAATCCCGTTTGTGTTTACCTGTACATGAGGTAATCAAACGCACTATATTTGAGAAAAATAGGTAACTTTGGCAAGTTACCTTTCCAAGAGGACATTTGTTCCTCAATAATGTCACTGAGGTGATTTCCATGTTAACGTGTTAGTGTCATGAGCTTAGGGCAATAATACTGTTTTCCATGATAATTGTAATTGTACAATTATTACCACTTATGATGACTTGTATTCAACTATTACCTTTCAAACCTGTGAATTTCACTGAACCTTTGTGTTGACCTTTTAGCATGCTTATCTCAGGTAATTGAGCAACCTATGGCACGGAGTGGCATTGGAATTGAGGACGTCCAAACTTGTTATCATTCAAACTTTATGTTTTCATATGTATTTTAGGACCTCCTTTTGTAAACCTCTGAAATAATATTGAGTGATAACTAAATTTTCCAAAACGTTTCTTTTGAGTCGTTTTCTATGATTAAGACTGTTGATTCATTAAGTAATACCCCGATTTAGCTTCCGCTGCTATATGTGAAATAAAGGGGTGTTACAGATTGGTATAAGAAGCCGAGGTTATAGAGAACAAGGTTAAAACCTAAACTATAACCATTTTTCACCCAAGAAAGTCCTTCGTGCCACTACATTTCCTGAATAGTATGTAAAGATACATAACTATTAATTATATATAAATATCTTATGTTATTTTACACTGAGTTGTTACAGAATTATGTCTACATCCACCCACCCTATTATCTTCTTATCTAATTCCAATGTTGAGGATGGTTTTTCCTCTACAAATACTCCTGACTATACCCTGGCTTCACCGGACTATTCCTCAGCCTCACCGGGAAACACTTCTTCTGATCCTTCAGGGGATTTATCTAAGTATCTTTTGGCCTCGCTAGCCATCTCACCTTTCCACGATGATCCATATATGAAGGTCATGAAAGCATATAATGCTACTAATGATGAGTCACCTATTCCACTACCACAAGCTCCTATTGCTCCACTAACTATTTTGCCTCCATATCTAGTGTTACCACCATCACCACTATTTGATCCCCGAGATTTCTTTCTTTCTGAAGAGATTTTACCATCTCGGAAATAAGCCCGTTCCCGATCATCCTTCTTTACTTCTGCCCTACCTCAAGTATTTGAGATTGGAGAAAGCTCTCATAAGACGAGTCTGGAGCGTCACGAGGAACAGAGCAAGACTATTTTGAATCACTTAGATGAGCTCCCTCTTGAGCGCATTGAGCACGTGGAAGATAAGATAGAAGGTCTTGGTAATGGTCGAGTAATCATACAATGAGATTTTGACCAACTAGAAATCAAACTTCAAGAAGCCCGTACCCTGATTGCTGGATTTCAGAGAAAGCAAATGGGGCATGACGACGAGATTGTTCTTTCTCGCGTCAGGACTTCTACTTTAGAGATAATCATCGAGGATATCCAGGTTCGCCACCAATTAGATATGAAGAGTCTTCTGGACAAGATCCATAAGCTCAAAAACCACAAGAGAGGACCACCAGACTACTAGACTAGATCATTATCATTTACAGGTTTTGTTAGAATCCAACCACTGGATGTGTGGCATAAATAATGACACTTGTCAAATTTTGGTTATGTAAAATATGTAGACAAGTTGTTTATGACATAATGAAGTTGTGATTCCATTATACCTTGTTGTTTCATGATACCGATTTAAGTATGTAGTGGTTGTCTATCCTATACCCTGTGTTAAGGTTATTCATGTATCATATCTTTATGTATCTGGGATCACTATGGTTCTCTTACCATCAGGTTTTCTCAAACCTTTGTACCTAGATATCATGGATATGATAAATAATCAAGATAATGAGCATACTATTTCACCTACACCACCACCAGACTAGCCTTTGATAAGTTATCTAAGTGGTCGCGGTATGAAACCACTAGAAAGTAAACCAGTCCCCGAGAAACCTAATGAGTTAGATGCTTGTTAGAGTGTCTATTCCAAAATTTTCCGTTATATTTTGCAATGTAATATCAAAGGATGTGTGTTTCTTTGTTAAGACTCGTATCAAATAAGTATCTATGTCAAATGATTTCAATATCACTATGTATGAAAATTTTGATTATTATACAAAGACTTGTGATATGACTATATCATTGTATATATTCTTATTATGTGTTGTCTTGTAAATGTTGATAGAATGGCTCCCAAGAGGACACCAACATCTGCAGCACCAGCCATGTCTCAGGCTGCCATTAGGAAACTAGTTGCTAATAGTGTTGCCGCAGCTCTGGAAGCATAAGCTGACACCATGGCAAATACTGACAATACCACTAGGAACACTGGACCAAGAGAAACTCTCGTAGCAAGAAAATGTAGCTACAAAGAGTTTATGAGCTGCCAACCTTTCAATTTCAAAGGTACGAAAGGGGCTGTTGGTCTCATTCGCTGGTTTGAACGAGCTGAATCAGTATTTTCCCGTAGCAACTGTACCGAGGACTGCAAAGTGAAATTTACTACTGGTACTCTAACTGAAGAAGCTTTGTCCTGGTGGAATTCATTCGCCCAGCCTATTGGAATAGAGGAAGCTTACAAGATCACATGGTCCAAAATTAAAAAGCTCTTAATAAAGAAGTATTGTCCCCGAACCGAGGTTAAGAAAATGGAAGATGAATTTTACAATCTGACTGTAAAAGGAAATGATCTCAAGACTTACGTTAGAAGATTCTAGGAATTGGCAATCTTATGTCCAAATATGGTACCAAATTTTGAGAAACTTATTAAAGTCTTCATCGAAGGATTACCCAGGAGTATTGAAGGAAATGTTACCACTTCAAAGCCTCAAACTTTAGAGGAAGCCATTACCATAACCCAGAGGTTAATGGATCAGGTAATAAAGCACAATTCTGTGCAAGGAACCAATGATCACAAACGAAATTTTGATGATAGAAGAACCTTCACCAACAACAACAACTACCAAAACAACCGTAATACCAACAATAACAACCGCAACAATGATCACCAACAACAACATAATAGAAGGCAAGAAACTGTCAAGGCTTATGCTGCCCCCCAACTAAAAACAGTAGGTATACTGGAAGCCTTCCCCTGTGTAAGAAATGCACCCTGCATCGCACAAGACCTTGCACTGTCAAGTGTTAGACTTGCATCAAGGTGGGTCACCAGACCAAGAACTGCAGAAATAAAGGGCCAGCCACTGGAAGCAACCTGCAGCCAGTGTTAGTAACTTGTCATGCCTGTGGAGAGAAAGGACATTACAGAAATCAGTACCCAAAAGCAAACAACAGTGCCTATGGGAGAGCATACTTGCTGAGAGACAAGAATGCTCACCAAGATCCGAACGTAGTCACGGGTACGTTCTTTCTAAACCAACATCTAGCTAGAGTATTATTTAATTCAGGAGCCGATAAAAGTTTTGTATCCATATGTCTTGCTTCTATGCTTAATATCCCACCAATTACACTAGATACCACTTATGACATTGAAATGGCCAATGGAAACCTAGCAGGCACTAATATCGTTATCTAGGGTTGCACTCTGATTTTCCTAAACCAACCTTTCGAAATTGATCTTATGCTGATTAAACTCGGTAGTTTCGACGTCGTCATTGGTATGGATTGGTTATCCAAGTATCATGCTAGAATTATTTGTGACGAGAAAGTCGTCCACATCCCCATCGACGGTGAAACTTTGATCATACGAGGTGATCGAAGTAAAACCCGACTAAGCCTCATATCCTGTATTAAAACCGAAAGATATATATCCAGGGGATATCAAGTTTTCGTAGCCCAAGTAATGGAGAAGAAGTCAGACGAAAAATGACTAGAAGATATACCAGTAGTCAGAGAATTTCCGGAAGTTTTTCCTGAAGATCTACCCGGCCTTCCTCTGATTCGCCAAGTAGAATTCCAAATCGATTTAATTCCAGGAGCGGCACCAGTAGCCCGAGCACCTTACAGATTAGCTCCTTCAGAAATGCAGGAATTATCAGATCAACTACAAGAGTTAGCAGACCGAGGTTTTATCCGACCGAGTACTTCGCCCTGGGGAGCTCCTGTCTTATTTGTTAAAAAGAAAGACGGATCTTTCAGAATGTGTATCGATTACTGGGAGTTGAATAAACTCACCATAAAGAATCGTTACCCATTACCCAGGATCGATGACTTATTCGACCAACTTCAAGGTTCGAGTACTTACTCAAAGATTGATTTAAGATCAGGCTATCACCAACTGAGAGTCAGGGATGAAGATATTCCCAAGACTGCTTTCAGAACGCGATACGGACACTACGAATTCCAAGTGATGCCATTTGGTTTAACTAACGCGCCTGCTGTGTTCATGGACCTCATGAACCGTGTGTGCAAACCATACTTGGATAAATTTGTGATAGTGTTCATCGATGATATTCTCATCTACTCCCGTAACAAAGAAGAACACGCAGATCACCTGAGAATAATACTGGAATTACTCAAAAAGGAGAAATTATATGCCAAGTTCTCCAAATGTGATTTCTGGATCAGTATCGTGCAATTTCTCGGGCACGTGATCGATAGTCAAGGAATTCACGTTGACCCCGCCAAGATTGAAGCAGTTAAGAATTGGGCATCTCCTACTACACCTACAGAAGTACGCCAATTCTTAGGACTCGCCGGCTACTATCAGAGATTCATCGAAGGTTTTTCGAAGATTGCAAAGCCTTTGACTGAATTAACCCAGAAAAACAAGAAGTATATCTGGGGAGAAGACCAAGAGTCAGCCTTCCAACTGCTAAAACAGAAGCTTTGTGAAGCTCCAATCTTAGCATTACCAGAAGGAAACGATGACTTTGTCGTTTACTGTGATGCATCACTCCAAGGTTTGGGAGCGGTGTTAATGCAAAAAGAAAAAGTTATTGCATATGCATCCCGACAACTCAAGCCTCATGAAGAGAATTATACCACAAACGACCTTGAATTAGGAGCAGTAGTGTTCGCTCTTAAAATTTAAAGACACTATCTGTATGGCACAAAGTGTACTGTGTTCACTGATCATAACAACATATCCTTGATCAGAAAGAGTTGAACATGAGACAACGTCATTGGCTAGAATTGCTCGCAAATTACGATTGTGAGATTCGTTACCATCCTGGAAAGGCAAATGTTGTAGCAGATGCCTTAAGCCGAAAGGAACGAATCAAACCACTCTGAGTTAGAGCATTAGTCATGACCCTTCACCCAAAATTACCATCACAAATCCTCAAAGCCCAAACCGAGGCGATCAAAGAAGAGAACATCAAAGCTGAAAACCTATGAGGAATGGACAAAGCATTTGAAGTACGTCCTGATGGAACTCGTTGTATCAAGAACCGAAGCTGGTTACCACTTTTTGGTAATTTGAGAGACTTGATCATGCATGAATCCCATATATCGAAGTATTCCATTCACCCAGGTTCTGACAAGATGTATCAGGATCTAAAGAAACTCTATTGGCGGCCTAACATGAAGGCAATCATCGCTAAATATGTTGGCAAGTGTTTAACATGCTCTAGAGTTAAAGCAGAATGTCAGAAGCCATCCGGCTTACTGATATAACAAGCGATACCTACATGGAAATAGGAAAGAATAACAATGGACTTCGTTACAAACTACCCCAAACATCAAGTGGACATGACATAATTTGGGTCATTGTAGACCGCCTTACCAAATCAGCACATTTTATCCCCACCAGAGCGACAGATAGTATGGAAACCCTTACAAGGTTGTATATAAAGTAAATAGTTTTACGGCATGGAGTGCCGATATCCATCATATCGGATCGTGACAGTCATTTCACATCCAAATTCTGGCAGTCAATGCAGAATGCTTTGGGTACTCAATTAGATATGAGTACGGCATATCATCCCGAGACTGATGGACAAAGTGAAAGAACCATCCAAACACTTGAAGATATGCTTCGAGCATGTGTTATAGATTTTGGAAAAGGATGGGGGAGACACTTACCACTGGTATAATTTTCTTACAATAACAGTTACCATGTCAGTATTAAGGCAGCACCATTCGAGGCACTTTATAGTCGAAAGTGTCGATCACCTGTCTGCTAGGCCGAAGTTGGAGATGTCCAACTCACGGGACCAGAGATAATCCATGAAACCACCAAAAAGATAGTTCAAATCCGATAACGCATGCAAGCTGCAAGAGACCGGCAAAGAGGAGTTACTCCAAATGTAGAAGGCGAATAGTCTTTTGGATTTCAAGTTGAGATCGTGTAATGTTGAAAGTATCACCGTCAAGAAAGGTGTCATTCTAAAGCAGAAAGCGAGGAAATCTTAACACCCTGGTACATTGGACCATTTAAGATTCCTTAAAAGGGTCGGCCAGATTGGCATACACACTTGAGCTTTTTCCTGAAGACCACTCAGTAATTCTACAGTACCTATCCTACCAATTTCCACGTTTTCAACTTTAAAGAAAAATGCCTATCTAACAATCTCTTTTCATATCAACGAAAAGAGCTTCGCACGATACAACTCAACTTTGTAAGAAACCAAAAGAAATTAGGATCGAGAAGATCAAGCAACTGAGACAAAAGTCGCACCACGACCCTATAGAGTCAAAGTAAGATAGAACTCTAAAAGAGAGACCAGAATTCACGTAGGATACAACGAAGATCAAATTCGTGCCATAGAAACCACATATATATCTCAAACAATCCCTCCATTGTCATTCCAATAAAAGAGCTTCGGCTCGATGACAAAATCAACTTTGTGGAAGAACCAATAGAAATTATGGATCGAGAAGTCAAGCAACTGAGACAAAGTCATATCCCTATAGTCAAAGTAAGATGAAACTCTAAAATAGGACCATAATTCACGTGGGAACGCGAAGATCAAATTCGTGCCAAGTATTCACATTTATTTCTAAACATCACACCAACATACAACTAAATCTCGGGATGAGATTTCTTTAAGGTTGGGAGACTATAACAACCAATAATTTTCTTTTATGTAATTATCCATCTATTAAATTAGATGCAATTTTCCTCAGTGTAATTTCCGTCTATTAAATTAGATGCAACCATTTTTATGGAAAGATTTTTGCTTTATTCCATCCATAATGTAACGTAACTTATATTACAAAAGTAAACGAGCTCACGCAACCTACTAATGCCAATTCCATCAACATTTATGTCAAGTAAACATTATAATATGTCAAGCAATATGTTTTAATCACTATTTTACCATACGTTATCTATTTAATGTACCTTTCATAACATTTAATACAAAACGGATTTAAACGTTAACGTTTATAAAAAACCCTAACTATATGTAATGTTTACATACAATACAAAGGTACAGGATTTTAAGGCATGTGTACAAGTTTACAATGCATAACATTTGAATATATTTTCCCTCCAAAACCAATGTACAACCATTTTAAGCCTGAAGTACAAGTTGATAAAGCACAAATTCAAATTAGCTCATTTCCCTTCATTTTCTTAAGGATTTCTTACCACCTCTTTAGCACTAAGTACAAGCACTTCAATGCATCTTATTTAAATACTTTTCCCTCTCTAATTCTAACCCTAGCTCGACTTAAACTAAAAACTAAACTCGAAAACCCTAAATGACCCGTTACCCCTTAACTAGCTCGAACTAAGACCTAAGCAAGCTACCACCCTTCTCCATGATGCACCACCTTGCCTACTACCTTGCTAAGCACCTTCATCACCTCCTTGTCACCACCTAGCCAACTTGCACTCCAAGTAACCTCCTTGTCACCTCCCTTGTTAACCGAACCCTCACCACAACCTTACACCTCTCTATGCTACTTCCTTGCTCTTATTAGTCATCCTATCTACACCACTTTACCAAGCTTAGCTACTACTCTACACAAACTTAGTCTTCAAGTTTTTGAACACTATATATACACACATACATACATACCTTTCAAAACTTACCATAAAGCTTCATACTACTTCAAAATCATGTTCTAATCAAGCTAAAGAAGAGAAGAAGAGAAAGTATAAGCTATTTAGTATCCAAGGTTAATAAGAAAGAAGCTCTTGATTCATCTCCTAAAGTTTTCGGGTTATATTTGCTCATTTCGACCCATTTCACCCATTCGTGTACTAGTAAGCCTTTTTCAATTGTTCTATAAGCTCTTATTATGTTTTAGATTATATATAAGCTCCTATAAATCCTTATGATCACATGAAATAAGCCCTTAAACCCTAAATCTTACTCATTTGGTTTTCCTAAACCAAACGCACCCTAAAAACCCTAAAAAGCTATATTCGTAAACCTTGTAAGCTAAAAGCTATAAGCTGGTCCTATAAGCTATTTCTATAAGCTTATCTATCATTTTTATAAACTTAAAAAACAAACCTTAAAAGCTCAAACCCATCGGGTTAAGATTTTAAAACCAAACGTGCCCATTTTGGATTTTTAAGCTCATATGCTCTTTTCATAAGCTACAAGCTCGTAAACCTTACTTATTTTAGCTTATAGTAATAAGCTATATGCTGTAAATTAATTTCAAGATTAAAATACAAAGTATATGGATTTTGGACTAGTAATGCCAATCGTATATGCATGAGGGGTATGTATTGTAACTTTTGAAATTATTAAACTTTTGGGCCAAGAGTGTAATTATCCTAAAGTTAAAACCACAAGGGTCTGTTTTGCCATATTTCTAAGTTAAAGGTTAAATGTTTAAAATATAATTAAAGGGTTAAAAGTGTAAATTAATATATACCAAGGGTATAAATTGTCATTTTCATATTCTCAAAGGTATAAAATGTAATATTTTTATATTAATTATAAAAATATATTTAAATATTATAAGACTCGATTTTATTAAAGCCCGACACATTTGTCATTATCATTCGTTGATCGAAACACTGTAAAATAATTATCTTATATGTTTAACATAATTTATTATCCACTAGCTTTTGAAAAAACTTAAAAAGATAAAATCCTATCATTTAAGCTATAACGTATCACGTTACTAGGGAATTTCATGTGAGGGGCTTTCATTTGGGTAGACGTTTTGATGAGTTGCTGGATTTACGATTTAAAGTGTCCTAGCTCCTCAAACGTTTACTACATGACCTCTGGATTATGATAGCCCGAACAGTGATACGATGTTTTCACAAACTAATAAACCAAAATCATTTACGTTAAACTTTATGAAATAAAGTTTTGAAACAATCAAACTAAGACTTGACATATTACCCCAGGTTGCGTGACGAGGCCGTTTATTTCCAATTGAGTCACTTTTGACGTCAATCAACTACCTTATCAAGGTGAGTTCATAGTCCCACCTTTACATGTTTTCTAAAGACCACGTGGGAGATATTGCTATAAACCATGAATACAAGTATTTTCAACTGTATGCTATCCTGATATATTATTGCCTAAGTACCTCCATTTGCCATAAGGCCCCACTATCATGAACCGTTAATTACTTTGCGAAGTAAGCGCGAATGCCGTGAATAGATCTATTGGGATTGAACTTCCCCGTCCAGGTTCTGGTACATACATGGCCAGCGGACGCATTTCATTTGAGGAACTCTGGGTGTTTGGCAAAGCACCCGCTTGGGGCAACAACTTATGAATAACATTTACTTAAGGCTTCGGTGTCATGAGCTTAGTGCAATAATATAATATTGTTTACCATGATAATTGTATTCATTGCAATTATTACTATTACATTGACTTGTATTCAACTATTACATTTCAAACATGTGAATTTCACTCAACCTTTGTGTTGACCTTTTTAGCATGTTTATCTAAGGTAATTAAGCAACCTATGATACGGAGTGGCATTGGACTTGAGGATGTCCAAACTTGTTATCATTCAAACTCTATGTTTTATGTATTTTGGGACCTTCTTTTATAAAACTCTGAAATAATATTGAATGATAACTAAATTTTCTAAAACGTGTATTTTGAGTCTTTTTCTATGATTATGACTGTTGTTTCATAAAGTAATACCCCAATTTAGCTTCCGCTGCTATATGTGAAATAATGGGGTGTTACATTTTTAGTAGTTTGCATGAAGCCATATTTATTGATGGTGCTTCTCTTCCTTCCCCGTGCCTCTCAAAAAGATGAAATTCAAATAGATTTAGAGCTTCAATATCTATTCTGTCAACCTCAACAAGATTGGAAAACCAAACCTTTTTAAGATTTTGAATCCCATAAACATAAAATGTTCTATAACCATAACAGAATTTAACATCTAATTCCTCAAGAAGAGGGCAAACTAGTGGTCAGACACTTAATCATTTCCTCGTCTATAGAGACGTGTTCAAGGCGTAACAATTTTAAAGACTTGAATGTGACAACATCAACCATCAAGGATGAGGGCAACTCACAATGGCGTATTGTCAAAGATGTTAATGAAGAGGAAAATAAGAGTATGTTAGGCACACGGTACTTTGGTACAGGTTGTTATCCAAATGATGAGCTATATATATATATATCAATGACCAACACCTTAACGCCTTTATTAAGAATTAATCAAAGGTATTTGTCAATAATGTCTATATTTGTAGGATCCTTGATCATTTCCAGTTTGAAAGTGTGCACGCTCACATCTTGCTTGCAAAATCTGGACATAGCATAGTCAACATACTTGGAAAAAATTTCCTTAAAATGGTCAAGTCCATAATCTGTACCATATGCACGAATGGCTCTTACAAATTCACCACTACGGAAATCCAAAATGGGGAAAGAATCTGTTAGAGCAAACCAGTCTTTAGACAATACACTCATTCTAACAAGGTCTATAGGAAAATCTAGAAAAGAGAGTATGTGGTGAGCAATAGATTCCGGATGTAGTGAAATCCGATCCGTGGTATCCTTTACTCGACTGTTATCCTCCATTTCATCCATATTCACTATCTAGGGTTTTTACCGGTCACAAGCTTTACCTAGAAATTTGTGTTTGTACTACTTACAAAAAAATGGAAAAACAACATTCACCAGGTTATAAACCTTTACCGAAGAAAAAAAAGGAAACAAATTAATATAGGTTTGAAAATGAAATTGAAATATGATTATGCAAGAAATAATCAGTTGCAGCAAAACGAAAATCAAAATGGACTGCAGGAGATAGTGTTTGAAAATATTTTAATGATGCTCAATATAAGACTAGGTAACATTTTTCTAATACAATAATATCATTGCACTATAAAAAATAATCAAACTGTAAATTCAGGAAGCTGTGAAATCCGATTTGTTGTACGACTGTATCTATAACCACCTTGTTATTCTCCATATCCCCAAATTCACCTGGGTTCACAAGCCCACTACGTACTTATTGCACTCTGTGTTACCTAAAAACTATATTGCAAAAACAGAACTGAGGTTCGAGAACGCATTTCATATGAATTATAAGCAATCTGAAGTAACAAACACTACAAGAAAAAGTAGAACATGTGACGATTGTTTCCCGGGCGACATTGGAAACACTACTAAACGACAAAAGTCCGTCCGACGTGGCACCAATTCTGATAGACTTTTTAGTCAAAGTTTAAAGAGAGTTTCCCGGACGACATGTCGCCAGGGAAAGCTTGGTTAAAATTTGACCAAAAAAATAAACGGAAATCTTGGCGGCAATTTTTCCCGCTCACTTTCTCGGGCGACATGTCGCCCGGGAAAGGTTTTATTAAAAAAATTTAATTCACGTGAATGCTTAAGCGTAGTGATTAGTGTTAATTAAAGTGTGTTAGGGAAACTTTTAATTAAAATTTATTATAAAATATTTAACGAAACTCCTAGCGGCAATTTTTCCCGCTTACATTTTCCGGGCGACATGTCGCCCGAGATTATTTAATTTATTAAAAAATTTAATTCTGCTTTTAAATCATTATTGTTTATAAAATATATTTTATAATTGTATATTTTATAAATAATAATTTATAAAGATACTTATAAAATATGTAATTATTATTTAAAATATATAAATAATAAAAAAAACATTTCGGTTTCTTGCGTGGTTTTAAAATATGCGTTTAACATATAACTATATAAAAACTATATAAAAAAAACACTTCGTTTTCTCGGTTCGGTCAGGATATGCACTACCCTTCTATAATTGAACATGATATACCGTATACTTTTTCAAGATGCACATTCGTCAAGTAACACAAAAACAAACATTTATTTAGTTAAATATTATACATACCACTTGTAGTAACACAAGCGACTTACAAACAAACACTTAAACATATTAGAACGATAATCATACGAGACTTACAAACCGACGCTTAAAGCATACGAATTACATTCCAAATGAAAACCTACTCCAAATTAAGTTTTCCCATGTTATTGTAAACCTCGTCAAATAGTGCGGCTGAATTAACTGTGTGTTGTTCCGGATGCATATACATATCAACCGTTGCCTTGAGTACCGTTATCTTATCAAGCAAGTGTTTGCAGTTTGAGCACTCTGCATTTCTTGAAGTTCCCGGAGAATAGCTTTGAGGTGTTGAAGCTCCTGGAGAATAAATTGGAGCCGTTGAAGCTCCAAGAGAACCAACCAGTAGACGGACTCGTTCTTCCTTCCATAAAATTTTTTTACATCCGAAAGTGTTTTCGCGAGGCTGTTAAAGAGTAAAGATAATAAGTTTTAACAACTAACCACATTATTTATATATTACACAAAAAAAGCATGTGATTGTTCACCTTTGATCGTGGACATGCATAGTATAGTTTACCACGGGTTTTAGGTTTATACGATTCTCGCAGAACTACATCTCCGGCTCCACAAGGACACGCAAAAGCTTCATATGGCACCATCTTCACCATAATAACAGTGTGATATGTTTGTGGTTGTGATGGTAAGAATGTGTGTGATCTGTGGGTGATTGTGAGGATAATATCTGCTTTTATGGTAAAAAAATAGTTTTTTGGAGGGAGTATTTGGAGGGATTTTTTGGCAGGAGTATTTGGCGGGAGTTTTTGGCGGGAGTATAGGGCTACAGGAGGAATTGGTTGAAAATTTAGATCTAAAGTACAACGATAACATATCGACTTATCCGTTGAACATCTAATGTACAACGATAACATATCGACTCATCCGTTGGACATATAATGTACAACAATAGCATATCGACTCATCCGTTGAACATCTAATGTACAACGATAACATATCGACTCATCCGTTGGACATCTAATGTACAACGATAGCTGGTATGTGTTTAATTACACATACCTTTTACCTTTAAAAACGAGCTAAAATAACCAAAAACGGACTTAAAATACCAAAAATATGCTTGTTTTGCTAATTGTGTTGTGCAGGAATGGATATCTAAGAAAAGGACGAAAAATGAAGCCAAAACGACAAAACCGGACACGGAATGGAAAAGCGTGGAAAAGACAAAGTCAAGTCAAAGCCCAAGTTTGAAAAAGTCAACCAAAGTCAACCCCGACAAATCCAGAAGTCAAAAAGTGAAGAAAAACAAGTTTAGGGACCAATTCTGCCAAGTCCCTAACTTATTTTATAAAGGAAAAAGAAGAAAAATCTCACAAGGGCCAAAACTGCCAAATGCCCAAAGAATTAACCACAAGGGTTAATTCTGCCAATGGCAAGAACCTATAACAAACAAGGACCATGAGTGTAATACTCCATATAACCCTCAAGGGGTGTTTTTGCCAAGTCCCGAAATGTTTATAACCACAAGGACGATATGTGTTATTAACACATATACATTGAGGGACCAAAAGTGGCAAATCCCAAAACCCTCACCCCCTTTAGACTCGGTCAACTAGGTCAAACTTGACCTTTCCCGCCATTTACATACCCCCAAGCTCACATGCCTTCCCCCACCTCTTTAACCTGCAACATCACCAAAAATCCAATGGGTTTACACTCCCCTCCCCCTCCACTACCACTTCTACCAAGACAGATTGCCAACTTGGCAATTTCACAATTTTCGAGCATAATGAAGGGTAGAGATGATGATCCGAACAAGCACAAAGGCAAACCAAGGGCCAGGATTATTTTGTGTTTGCACTCTCACAACAAGCACACAGCTGTTTTGTGTCTTCAAAGAAACACACCAAGAGAAGAAGACAAGAAGACCATGTCCCAAACCCTAGATTATTTTCTATATAAGACTTTGTAAGCCATTGTGGCAAGGGGGTAGTTTTTCAGTTTTAGTAAGTTTTTAAAGTGTGTTAATTTAGTTCAGTTTAGTTTTTATGTACTTGTACTCTCTTTCAATGAAAATTCAGCTTTGATTTCATATATTGTTCTAAGTGTTTGAACTTCTTTAAGCTCATATAAGCTCTCAATCTAAGCCATTTATAACCTGTTTTTAAACTTTTATACAAAACTTTAAGAAAAATTCAAAAGGAAAGATACGGGTTACTGTTTGATCAAAAAGTGGATGAATGAGCAATTTTGGATGGCTCATTGGGTTGCATAGTTTAAGCTTATTCATAAGCTTTGGGTAGGTTTAGAGCTTCTTTAGGAATTCAAAAATCCTGTTTAAGCAAGGATTAAGGTACATCTTCTTTTAAACTTTTGCTTAAATGTTACTGTAGCAACAGCTTAATTGTGCTTATTCTTAGCTTATTCTTGTCTGTTTTGCTTGTTTATGTACTCTCCATGCTTAGTAATGCTTATTTAGTCTTTGTTTTAAAATTTGTGCATTAAACAGCCTTTTAAAGTGTAAAAATCCGTTTTTAAGAAATATAAAGGGGTGTTTGGGTTAAGTATGAAAATGGGTCAAAATGGTGTGGTATGGGTTGGGGTCATAAAGTTAGCTTTAGCTTAAGTGTTTGAGCTTATTTGACAGCTTATTTTAAGCTGTCAATATAAGCCCTTGTCTTTAGCCATTTTCCCCTGGTGCTAGGGGGTTAATTTTAAACCATCTTATCTAGCTTTTTAGTAAACCCAAGTCCTAGCTTTTTGCTTATCTTAAGAGCCAATAAGCTCTTAGATAAGCTTCCTCAGTTTCAGACCTTAAGAGGCCATTTTGATAGCTTATTTTTAAGCTTAAAGTAGCCCTTTAACTGTTTTTGCTTAGCATAGTGTAGAATTGCTTATTTTCTTTCTAGCTTATTAGGATGCTTATTAGTTGTTGAATTCAGTCCTTAGTTGCTTACTAGGTGTTTTAGCTGCCATAGATAGCTTAGTGCCCTTGTTCTTAGCTTATTAAAGGTTTTTAAGCCCATATCCATACCCAACAGTACTAACTCTTTAGTTAGTACTGCTGTGGGTATTAAGCCACTCTTTGGCTTATTGAGCTTATCTCACTTGCTCATTTGTGTTCCTAATAGCTTATTTTGTTTGTGTGTTAAGTTATGAGTGCTTATTTTCTCATTTTCCTTGCTTATTTAGTGTCAACAGTTAGTAGCTTTTTGCTTTTAAGCTTAGTTTAGTTTTCTGTCAATTTAAGCCCTTTTTAAGCTTATTTAGTTATTACATTTTAGTCACTAGTGCTTATTTAGGATAGGGTAGTTAATTCTTTTAGCTTATCAGTTTAAACTTTAGCTTATTTGCCCAAAAAGTCCAAGACTTAGCCACTTTTAAGCCCTTAAGCTTATTTAAGCAAAACTGTCGACTTAAAAAGCTCTTTTAAGCTTATTTATAAGCTTTCACAAAAAGTTGTAGTTTTAGAAATTGTTAAGCTCAATAAGCTTAACAAGTTTGGTTCAAAAAGTTTTCTATCTTAGGAACCCTCTTAAGCTATTCAGTTTAGACTTTTAGCTTAAGTGTCCAAAAAATCCAAAAGACTTGGCTTTTTAAGCCCTTAAGCTCACTTTTAGCTTCTGTCACCTTAGAAGCTCTTTTTAAGCTTATTTATAAGCTTTTAGAAAAAGTTGTAGTTTTGAAAGTTGTTAAGCTCATCAAGCTTAACAACTTTGGTTCACAAAGTTTTTCAAAAAAAAAAAGGGGAAGACAAGGGGTGACCCGGGTGAGCAAGACTCGAACCCGGGTCTCTACCCTCGATACATCCCCTCTTTTATACACACACTTACCGCTGCGCCCTTGGGACTTTTACGTTAGTGTCCCAAGGGCTTAGGTATTTAAGGGTGTTTTCCTCTTTTAAGTAATAAGCTGTTACAGCTTATTTGCGGGCTTATTTATAAGCAACTTTTTAGTTTGTTATTTTTCGTAGGTTAGTCATAGTGTCTAGTATTTTAGGTAAAATTTTCAGAATTTTTAAAAGTCGTTTAGTATTTTTTATAATTTAATTTAGTTAAAAGTTTAAAAAATTCATAAAAAATACAAAAATTATCAAAAAAATATTTTTCTTTTTTAGAAAATTTTATTTAGTCATATAGTTTGTAGGAAAAATATAAAAATTTTGTAAGTTAATTTTTCATCTTTTTGAAATTCTTAAATAACTTGGCTCGGGTGCAGTTTTTGTCTGACTCTTTTTGTCATACGTCTTCCGTTTTTCACCTAGTCTTTTGTCATTCTTCGTTATTAGTTCCCTAGAGTAGTTTAGAAGTGAAAATTTCTCCGTAGGGTTAATTTTGAAGTTTTTAGGTTTTTGCCCCTTTGTTCGGGATTCGTGCTCTCGTTTTTTAGCTTAATTTCATAATTTTTAGGTTTTTCTTAAACGTTTTTGTTTGTTATTGTCTAATTTAACTTCTTGCACTCTCAAATCATTCCTCTCCTTCAAACTCCAATCTTCCGACTGTATCGATTTTCCAGCACAGCCTCGTTGGGGATTAACGACCCGGGAAAATTCTATACTGCTCCCGGTTTTATTGATTTGTTGTTGATTGTTTTTAGACTATTATATATTTTATAATATATATTTTATTATATTATATATTTAGTTTAAAAGAGAAAAATAACTAATCAATTTTTGGCGCCGCTGCCGGGGAGGCTGTGATACCGACTATCGTACGTCAATCAATTTGTGTTTGAAGCTGTGAATATTTTTATATAAAAAATAAAAAATAAAAAATAAAAAAAAATAAAAAAAAGTACAAAAATATTTTCATTTTCTTTTAGTATAATTATCATTTAAAAAACTAAAAAAACTAAAAAAAAAGAAAACCAAAAAGATAAAAACATTGTCTTTAATTATCAATAAAATTCACAAATTGGTAAAATACCAAAATATAATATTCTCAACTGAGGTATTATCATAATAACTTCCGGTGAACTTGTTGGTTCCCAACTCGAACAAAAGAT
>BQNB010054305.1:0-39601 GCA_026074375.1 Tanacetum coccineum | reverse complement strand
GAGTCAAAATTTATTCTTATTCTACCCAGCAGGAAAGTCAACATTATGATAAAACACTTATTTTATTTTTGAAATTTTTAAAATTTTTTTGGTGGTAAAAACAGGATTACGTGAAAACAACGACTGCAGGCACAATCAAATTGATAGATCCCCCCATACTAGAATTGAACATTGTCCTCAATGTTTTAAGAAGGGCCTCTACGTAAATCTAAAGCCGTTTATTAAGTATGCTCAAAGATAAATGTTAGTCGATAAGATTTAGGATATTGGATTCCCATAATCATGATAAGGATTGAAGCTCGAGTGAACGAAGGACAAAACCACGAGAACGAGAGGCTTCACAATCTGGGGCAATCCTGGACATACAACTATAACCACAAAACATGAGAAAGGAAGAGGCGAACCTCCTCACGTCACACTTATTCATTACTACTATTATAATTATATTAGGATAAGCATGGGTTGCCTCCCATGAAGCGCTTGTTTATTAAAGAGTCACTAAGCTTGACTCGTCCCCGAATTCATTAGCCCATCGGGAAATTTTGGAGATCCGGGACAACCATGGGTGGTATGTCCCCTCCAAAATAGTGCTTGAGTCTATGACTATTCACCTTGAAGTTTGGCCCGTTGGTTTGAGATAACTCGACGGTGCCATAAGGGAATACTTAGGTAACGGTGAATGGTCCAGTCCAGCGGGTCTTAAGCTTTCCCGAGAAAATATTTAATCAAGAATTGAAGAGGAGGACTCGATCACCAACATTGAAAATGTGGTTCTTGATCTTAGAGTCATGGATCCTCTTTGTTTTCTCTTTATAGATCAAAGAGTTCTCATAGGCCTGATCACGAAGTTCATTTAATTCATTCATTTGAACTTTTCGATGATCACCCGCGGTCTTAAGGTCAAAATTACAATGTTTCAAGGCCCAATAGGCCTTGTGTTCAAGTTCGATAGGAAGATGACAAGCATTTCCGTACACTAGCTTATAAGGACATCCGATGGGTGTCTTGAACGCGGTACGAAAGGCCCATAATGCATCATCTAACTTATCGGACCATGAAGCACGGTTTTCACCTACGGTCCTCTCTAAAATACGTTTCAAACCACGATTTGAAACCTCCACTTGTCCACTCGTTTGTGGATGATACGCGGTAGAAAGTCGGTGTGTCACCCCATATTTAAGCATGACCTTTGCAAATTGGTCATTGCAAAAATGGGTACCGCGATCACTAATGATAGCACGAGGAGTTCCAAATCGGGCGAAGAGAGATTTCAAGAATTTCACCACAACTCGGGCATCGTTAGTGGGGAGCGCTTTTGCTTCAACCCATTTTGACAAGTAGTCAACGGCCACGAGAATGTACTTGTTCCCTCGTGAAGACGGGAACGGTCCCATGAAATCGATGCCCCACACGTCAAAGATCTCGCACACTTGAATTGCATTTTGAGGCATTTCATCATGTTGCGAGATTTTGCCTTGACGTTGACAAGCGTCACACCGTGTGACCAAGTCATGGGCATCTCGGTAAATAGTAGGCCAATAAAATCCGGAATCAAAGACTTTTTTAGCGGTGTAGTTGGCACCATGATGTCCCCCGGTGGGTCCATTATGGCAAGCCGTGAGGATATCAACGGCTTCTTGGCCGGAAACACATCGCCTAATCATTTGATCTTTGGCGAACAGGACCAAAACGCGGTTGATGAGCGGTAGGACGAGGCCATATTTTTTTCATAAGGCAACATGATCCTGACTACTAGCCTAAAGCCTGATATACCTGAGGTATATAACTCATTGGAAGTATGAGGCATAGTTTCCGCTGAGGTAGCTGGCCATTGCTCACTGTTATCTCACTCTTACTGCAAGATTCACCTGGGTATGTACAGGAAGACTATCGGATTCCATAAGAGGATGCCAGAGGAGTACTAAGGATGGAATGAGACCGGTAGGATGGTCCTGTGACTATCCTATGGACTGGTGGAGATGATTAGATTATGATGACGAAAAATCAAGCGTTGGGATTGACATCCAATGATGAGGATAGGGATGATGAGGAACGAGGAGAGAAGAGTAAGGATGAGGAGGCACATGATTAGACTCCGACCACTCTGCTGTTTTTGTACCTACTAATGAGCCTGTTTCCTCAACCTTGATTGGAACAGGAGCCTTGTATATCACAGCACCCCTACCACTAACATTACTATTGGTGCTAGGATTATCGTTTCGACCACTATGCTCCATATCCACCTTCACCAGGTGGCAAATAGGTTGAGAACTTCTAGCGATGACTGTTTTCCACTACTCCATCACCATCACCACCTATCTCACTATCACCACCCTCTGTAGGAGAGCACCTTGCTAGGTGCACGACCCCACCTGCACATTCATTACCACCACCTGTGCCATCACCATTACTACCATCATCTGGGTGTCCAACCCAAATCCAGACACTCAGGATAACATCCACTCAGGCCCTTATTGATGCAGTTACTGCCGCATTACCATCACCTCCACTACCACCACTACTACCATCTCTATACATACCACCACCTGTTGACCGTAGGGATGATATTCTCGAGTCCGAGCAGTCACCTCGCAAGAGGTTATGTTTGTCCACTCTAGGCTCTAGATATGAGATCGGGGAGAGTTCTACTGCCAGACCTACCAGAGATCGAGGGGTAGATTATGGGTTTGTCTGTATCGTAGATGCTGAAGCGAGACGGCAGGGGATTAGTGAGGTTGGGTATGCTATTAGGGATACTTAGGTAGATTTGGTAGAGGCAGTTCTTGAGATAACACCTATGACCATGGGAGAGGTCAATACTAGGGTCACAGAGCTTGCTGAGCTCCGCGAGCATGATACACAGGACTTGTATGCCTTACTAGAGGATGCTCAGGATAGTAGGTCTCGTTTATCACAACGAGTCGATATGGACTCGCAGTGGGTCGACTTACTTATGATTTCTTGGACCTTCAACAACCTTCTTTACATCATCACTTGAAGGTTTTGATCCATCATCCTGAGAACTCTTTGGATCTTGGTAAAATGGCAGATCAGCAATCCATAATGGTAGCAAAATGTAATCTTTGACAGCATCTGTCTCCTTTCTAGCTTGTCATGCATTATCATTTGCTTTTGTACATGCAAAATCATTAGACTTTTTACCTGCAACAATTGGCTTACTAATTCATTGTTCTTGTTAGTGCATCAATTATCAAATAGCCATCTAATCCACTACCTACAACATTAGGTGTACTCTCACTGAACCTAATATGCAATTTTTCTTCCACTATCCTTAGCTGCTACTATTGAATACTTTAAAGGCTTTACTATTTAAAGAGTATCCAACATGAAACCTGCATCAGCCTTTATTAACATCAAATTTGGCTCTAGTGATCTATGGGGGGGGGATTATTAAGGAATAGTAATAGGACATTCCATATGGTCTTTTAAATACTTAAACGTTGGTTGTTTCTACCATGAAAAAGTTTCATATGGGGGTTCTTTTATGAGTCTTAACTACTAACACTCTATTTTACACATAGCAAGCAGTCGTATTAACTGCTTCTGCCCAAAAAGTAGTTGGCAACTTAAAATCAACTAGCATCACGTCCTAGCATGCCTCCAATTAGTGTTCTATTCCTACTACTTAGCAACTCCATTTTGTTTGAGGAGTTTAGCACACTAAAATTGTCTCAAAATACCCTTCATCTTACTCAAAACTGATTAATTTCTATGTTTTAAACTCAGTCCTAATTATCTATCTATTCACCTTAACATTGTGATTACTAGATTTTCTTACCAGTTATAAAGGACTTAAGAATGCCACTAGTCCCATCCTTTTAGTAGCTAGAATGTAAAACCCATTGTAAACCTACTATAATCATTTGTGACAACTAGCCTATACATTTTATTCATAAAGCTTTTTACAAACGTTGGATCCAACAGTCCATATGACTAACAACTGTATAGGATGACTGATTGAGTTCTATGTTTTGGATACTTTACAAGAGGCTCTGTCGCTGCTCTTCCTCTTCTTAATTAGCAACACAAGTTTGGATTCTTTTTCAAATATTTATAAGGTAAATCCTCTTACAAGATTTCCTATTAACAATTTATTCATGGTTTTAAAATTTAAGTGACCTAGCCTTCTATGCCAAAGTTTAGATTCATCAGATGTGGCTTTTGCAAAAAGGCATGTATAAACACATCCTTTGGAAATTATGTTCTTTAAAAATAACAACTATAATATTGTTTCTTCTAGGAACTCTAAGTAAAACTTGATTTCATCAATTAAACTTAAAGTTTGAGATTATAAAACATTACATCAGTGGTCATTAAAAAGAACACTATTTTTTTATAACACTTTGGTGAGACACTACAAGAGATTAAACATTTAAATTCTCTCACAAAATACACAATTTCAAAATCTTAGATTACCAATTTTTATTGGTACCATTTTCTGTGAATTTTCCCTCCTTTGAGGTTCCCTCCAAAAGCAAACATAATTATTCCATCTATCTCTTATAGCTTTGTAAGATTGGTAATGTTTCCCATGTCATGTGCCTTGAGCATCTACTATCATCAATCCGTGATCCTGTAAAATCCATTTATTGGTTTTCCATGCACCTATTAGATAAGTAATCAGTTTTTTAGGGGACCCATCCAACACTGACTTGGATCTGCTTGATGCATTAATATAATCAAATTCTTTTAGGGTGATTGATGCATGTTGTGTTTAGATCATGGTCTAAGATTTAGTCTTTGGTTTCCAAACTAACTAAGCTGTGGCCTTAACATTATTAATATTATTTCCTTAACAGTATTAACTAATGCTTTGGCCTTGCAGTATTAATTTTTTACACTACAAGTATTAAACCTTTTGATCTATCTTTACTATTTTTGGAATGCTGTCGTTCTTTTGAATGTGCTCTTTACAGTTTGATGTATTATTTTAGAAAGATATGACATTGGTCTAGCAGCATTCACTGTTGTTTTTGTGTGAGCGGTATTAACTTGTCTAGCGGTATTAACTGATACTAAACCAGACTTCATTAGTACTGCTCTTGGAACCATGTTCTTTTTAGCATAGGGGTGAGTCTTTTTAGCAAATTTTTGATGATTCTACCTTTGAGTATTGTTCCAAACAGGTTTTACCATCCTTTGATTTTAAAACTATTTTTGATGGTAATTGCAATCAATTTGCAAATGATTAAAGCTTCCACACACATAACAGGCCTTATTAAACATCTCAAAATTGCTCCCTAGTTTTGAGGATATATTGTTCGAATTTCATTGATTGCATCTTGAAATGTGAGTGGTTTTTGCCTATCTTTCTCTATCTGTTTAACAGTTTTCTATAGTATTTTCTCTTGTTGCTTAGGTTTGACAAACTCTATCTTAACAATACTAGGCTTGACTATTTTCTTCTCAGTTTCAGTTTGAGACACATTTTCTTCCTCATTATCTGACACCCAATCTTTAATAATTAGGGAATCATCAGACTTCCTAACTACCTTAGACACTTCTTCATCAGACTGTTTGTTCTCAACAAAAGCGTATTAACAAAACTCATTTAAATTGTAAACAGGAAAAAGACAAATCAGGTGTTGAGGCATGAAATTTCCTGTGTAGGGAGGTGGAACTACATTATATTTTTCATTGCCTAAACCTTTCTTGCAATTATCAACAATCTGACACTCTATGAGCTTGTTTAAACTATTAGATGCATTTTCAAGCTTCTTTCTAAGCTCTCTAATAGTTATTTCTCCTACTTGACTATCCCATTTTAAGTCATTAATGTTTTTTACATAAATAGACTCATTCTACCTTTTTATTTAAAATCAAGTTTTTATTCATGATCTAAACCAGTTTATAACCTATAACATTTAAAACTAGATTTCGCTAAATCTCTTAATAGTTGTCATTTTATGAGATTTTAAGTATTTTTACTGGTTTCCATTCAAGATTTTTGACAATTTAGAATCATTGGATACCTCTAAGTCAGGTATTGAAGGATGAGGAATAGCCATGACGTGTTTAATTAGGTCCTTCCTGTGGCCTGATCACTCCTGTAATTCCACATGACCAATCAACATTACACCAAAGTTGTGAAGTAGTTGTTTCATAAGGCACACTCTTTTTGAAGATTTCCTTGTTCTTTGTTTCTTCGATTTCTTCGGAGCTCTGCACTTCTTAGAAAAAATGTCTCTCTTGTGCAGTTGTAACACTCCACTTTGGACTTATCAAAACCAATAGTCTCATTGCCATTAACAATAAGCTTCCTTCCTGTATTCTTCAAAAACCTTCTAGCCTTCATAGCTCTTACATTGGCCATTTGTCATCTCAAATCCATCTCTTCTATCGTAATCAGGATAGTTTGTTGCAAGTCCTCAAGTGCAAGTTAGGACTATTTGGTTGACTAGCAAAAGTTTTGAACAAATAACATCATCACTCAAGTTATCAATATTTGTAGAGTATAGCAGTATTAACTTGAAGCTAGCAAGTAGTACCTCCATGATTAGCATTTAAATGCTTATTAGTGCTGTTAGTGTTGTTATTTGAAGAGGGACATGATATTTTCATACTTGTATACTAATTTACCGGGGATTTTGCCTAATAAAAAGCCCAATTAAAATGCAAAAGAATAGCAAATGTGAACTGCTATTGTGTTCATATGTGCAGGATGGATTTGAAAAGACAAAAAGAAGCAAAAAATCGATCAAAAAACCGACAGAAACGGGAGAAAAAGACAAGAGTCAAGAGCAAGTAGACCAAATGAAATCAGCAAGAAAATCGCAGGCCGGACGGATCAGCCCGACACAGTCAAACTTAGTCAAAGATAGGAATAAAGAAAGTCAAAGAGTCAAGATAAAGTCAAAGGGCCATTATTGACAAGTCTCCAAAGTCTAAAGAGCTAATTGGAAGAGTTAAAGATCAAGGACTAAAGTTGCCAAGAGAGTAAATGTTGAATTTTATATGAGAATATAGAAGAAAAACATACCACAAGGATGAAGCTGTTAAAACTCCAAACTTCTTTTAACACTAGAAAAGGCGGGATAGAAGACAAGGACGATTTCTGCCAACTTCTCAAACTTTTCAAATAATAAGCGGCTTTTTAGCAAACAGAATAACAACCCAACGACTCCAACTGAATTTCCCGCCAAAAACCTACACAGCCCAATCCCGATTTTTACCCAACCCCGCTCCCTTTTAAACCCTCAATTCGTTTATAAGCTTTCACAATCACAAAACAACTCGTGCAAGCCATTATTGGTTTTTCCAGATCACCTCCTATCCACGTCAAACGCGATCACAATCACTTCAAAAAGATCGATGGCTGTGATTTAAAGGAGCATTCTAGAAATCCTTCCCTCTCTTCACCCCTCCTCTATAAATAGCAGCTTAGGACATCATTTTTCAGGAGTTAATTTTCTGTTTTAAACATTTACTTTGTAATTTTCCCGTTTTAAGCAATTAAGCTCTTACTTTAAGCATTTAAGTTTTCAGCTCTTGTAATCATCTCCTTTTCACTTGTATTTATCCGCTATAATTTCATTTCTACTGTTTGAAAAGTGTTTGAGATTCTTTTGATTTTAAAATTTCAAATCGTTTTTCTGTTCAATAAGCTCTTAAATAAGCTGTGTGAGCTTATTGATCCTCATAGTTCATATAAGTTTATTTTTGTTCATTAAGCTTTTATCTCTAGACTCATTTTTACCTTTTCACATTATGATCATGATCATTGAATAAGTTTGTGTTCATTTTGGGAAGCAAAAGAGGGTTAAATAAGGCTCAAATTTCAGCTTATTGTGATTCCTAAGGGTTAGAGCTTGAGGAAGCCATTAGATCACCTAGACTCTTCACTTGGATGTCTAGGTGAAGAAGACTCTTCAATTTTCAGGTCATTTTCTCTTATTTTCATTTAAGCCAATTCTAGCTTATTTCAACTTGCTTATTTCCTTTAAGTCCTCATTTAAATCCTGTTCATTAGGTTAACTTAGCTTAAATTTGTATTGTTTTCAGTCTATTTTAGCCTTAAAACTAGTAAAATG
The DNA here is from genome assembly GCA_026074375.1 of Tanacetum coccineum. Taxonomy (NCBI): domain Eukaryota; kingdom Viridiplantae; phylum Streptophyta; class Magnoliopsida; order Asterales; family Asteraceae; genus Tanacetum; species Tanacetum coccineum. The sequence goes on along the minus strand of BQNB010054305.1, from coordinate 31,550 downwards.
TCATTTTCACTTTTTCTGTCATAAAACTAGTAGTTTAAGGTCATAGAGTAACCAGCTTTATCTCCCTAATAAGCTAGGTGTTTAAGAGTTTAAATAGTTTAAGTATGTTAATCTAAGTAGAAGTAGATAAAATTTTTTAGCTGAATTAGTTTTTAAACAAGTTTTAAATCCAATTTGCTTTGACAGTTTTTTTTTAAAGGTGTGTTTGGATTAAGCTACCATTGACTCTTAAAGTCAACACATTCCTGTCAAACTCTTTTGTTTAGTTGAGTGTGGTTACATAACTAAGTTTAGAACAAGTTTTAGAGGTTAGGGTTTATTTGCACATAAGTTAGGGTTTATTCTATATTCAGCACCAGGGTATATTTCAGTAATTAGAATTTTAGGTTTAAGGATTTCTACAAGCAATTTAAGGTTCAAAGGTGTGTTGTGCTCATTTAGGTTCATTAGGTGATGATTTAGCTTCCAAAGTTGAGCCTGCATTTGACTGCATTTGAGATCTTAGCCATTTGCATCAGCTGCACATTGCACCAGCAAGTGCACTTTTCAATATTAGCATAATATTTGCCTTTTTCCTATTTGAAAGTTCTCATTTCCTTTTAGAGTTTTACAAAGCTTTTTACCTAGGGAGATTCTAGTAGATTTGTTGAGCTTTATTTCAATTTTAGCACCTAGGGTCCACAAATAAGCTGTTAAGCTTAGTTTAAAAAGGATCTAAAAAAACTGTTCCAATAGACTTAGCTTTTTCCATCTTCATTTTCTTTCTAAAATTGCTAAACACAGGTTATTCTTAGCTTAGATTCTTTTAATATACATCTTAAGCTTCAATAAGCATCTTTTAGTTTCAAATTTTATCAAGAATTAAGCTCTTTATAAGCAAAAATCCAATAATCTAGTAAAACAATCACTTTCTGTGAAACAGAACTTAATTGCTTATTTTTCAGACTTTATCTTTGAGTCTAAAAGTGGAATGTGCTTTTTGTTAAAGTTGTTATAAATTAAGCTAATAAGCAACTTTGTAGTTGTAAGTTTTGTAATCTTCAAATTTAATAAGCCAAAAATTAAGCTCAAGTAGGAGGTTGTTTTGGGTTTTGTTCTTTTCTAAAAGTACAAGGGTGCCCGTTTACATTAGAGTGTAAATTTCTAGAACTTCGCCCGCCTACCCTACTACTTCCTTTATATCACTTTCTACCCTGTCTTTACTATTTTCTTATTAATTTCATTTTTAATTATTTAAATGGTATTATTTGTAATTAGGTTAAATTTTTATTAATCCAAATTAGTTGAAAAATAAAAAGTAAAAATTAGGCTTTATTTTTTAATAATTTCGCACCTTTTGTAGTTTTAGAAACATTTTCCATATTTTTCTCATTAAATTTGTATTTTCTAGAAATTAAAATAGATTTAATGTTATTACTTTTTTTAGATAAATCATAAAAAATAGAAATAATCAGTTGAAAATTAAAATTCTTTTTGCATTAATTTTCATTTTAAACTTAGTATTTTTGAAAAATAAAAGTAAAAATTTTAGTGTTAATTTTATAGGAAAATGTAGGTTTATTTTTGATGAATCATTAAATTTAGAAAATTCATAAAATTCAAAATACATAAAAAAATTTCTAATTCGTTTTTACTAAATTTTCATTTTAAAATTTGTAAATTTTTTAGGTATAAAATTGATTAGGTGTGCCTTAGTTTTTAAATTCCAATCTTAGCTCGCGTTTAATACGTTTGTGTGCATTTAATTTTCGTGCTATTTCATTGTTTCTTTAATTCATGCTATTATATTTTGTAGTGTAATCAACAAATCAAAAATCCCTTTATCATTCTTAGCTCGATTCCGAATTATTCTTAAATTCTCAATTCACGATTTCGTTGGGACACGACCCGAGGATAAGTACTTCCCGGATAAAAATATACGAATTGTGTTTTCTTTTGTGAGATTTTTACCTTTATATTTCTCTTGGTTGAGAAGTATTTTGGAAAGAATTCTTACAAGATTAATAATACTATAAGTATATAAATTTGTTTTACCACAACCAAATTTTGCGCTGCGTGTCGGGGAAGTCTGTGATGATTGTTGAAGAGTATTCGTCGAAGTAGAGTTTTGAAGATCCTTCCATTGGAAGTTATTTTGCTATATTTTTGAAAAATATAAAAATTCATTAATTCGATTCCTATCGAATTAAGAAAAAAAAAATATTAATAAACATTTGGATACTAGCTATCCATCCCCCCCCCCCTTTCTCCCCCCCCCCCTTTCCCCCCCTTCTCCCCTATCTTAAACCCAATTCCATAAACAATAAAAAAAAAAAAAACAAAAACAAATCGTGATGTACTTGCGAGGTACGACGGACCTTTAAGTTTACAAATATAAGGTCGAGTTTAAGGGAAATGATAGCTATCTATTATAGTAGTCATTGCGGCTCGCTATGCTTTTTCCTCTCCCACATTCACTTGTGCCGTAATCTTAGAGACTTATCGTGAAGCTTGTAATAAGCGATTACCAAAAATATTTTTGTTTCCATTCCTAATAAAAACTAAAAAATTTAATTTTCTCCCAAAAATAATCTTCTCAATCTCAAATTTTCTTATGTATTATTCGAAAAAGCTAAAAATATTCTTCTTATTCCTCTTATTTGTTTAATTCTCAATTTCCTCATCCTCAAAAACGTTTAATTCTTATGGCGTTTAATCGTTCAAAATCCCGATATTCAATCAAAGAGTGTTCAACTTGTGGAAGTTGGTACACTAAAGAGTGTTGTTCGATAGGAGAGACAATTCTCCCGCTCTTCCTTACTGGCAAGATTATGTACTGTGTGCCTGAACTCTTTTCAGCATTTGTGCGGATGTGTGGAATCCAGTCGAGTCAGTTATTGTCATTGGATGAACTCTTATAGTACGAAATTTGAAAAAGATTGTTGCATATTTGTGTTGATAAGGTGTTTTCAAAATTTTCAAGATACTCCCGAGTCATCCATGACTATACAAGTTGTTTAATGCTCCTATTTGGAGGAGCCATAAGCGTTGTTGATCAAGTCCCCGGTGTGGTTATTTCATTCAAGATCCTCCACGAATCGATCATAATTGTTGTTATGAGTTGCGGTGATTCATTAAATGGGTTTTTGTCAAAAATGCCATTGTCAAATTTTGTGGAAGTGGTGTCATTTCGGTTACAAATTGTCCACCAAATGGATTCGGATCATTTCCTGAGCCGGTACGTTTTATTAATCAAAATTCTGATATTGTTCCCACATGATTTACCAAAAACTCTTCCCACAACAATATCTTTGTTGTGAAAACTGACGGGGGTCACTTGAGACTTACAATGTCATGCGATGAACAAGAGTATTTTTATTCTCCATTATTCCGTATCCGACCAATTTTCAACCACGCAGTTTTCCGAATGCTTATCAGACTCCTACATAGCAAGTATGGAAATGCTGTACTATGCTCAAAACGGATCTTATAGTATCAATGAAAAGCTCTTGATGAAGTATGATAACACATACTCATAATGAAAAAGTGCATCAAGTTATGACTTGCGGCGGGAAATTTTGAAAGATCAAGCAAGTTGTGAAGAAGAGCAAAACTCAACTGAGTTATTTGCAAGAATTGTTGGCAAAGTCTTCTTAATGATGTTACATTTTCTTATGAATTCAACACTAAACAAGAACTCTTAACATATCCAGGAAAGATCAAGAAGAGACGAGTATTGTGGAATTGCTTGCTGAGGAGAGACTTCAGAAAGATAATCAAGTTTTAAATGAAAGTCAATCTTCTCAAGAAATGAAAATCCAAGATACTTTGGAGATTAGATTGCTAGCAGTGATTTAGAAAGAAATGAAAGAAGGGATAATATGAGTTCGGAATAAGAGAATATCGAAAGGGGTACAATCGATTTGGATTATAGAGAAAATGTGAGATAAGATTTATGAGGCTTTAAGGATAAATGAGTCAATGGTCTAAGAATTGAAATTCGGAAAATCACACAAGAAGCAAAAAGAAATTAGAGAACTGAAGTAGGAGCTCGAAGTCGGAAAATTAACTTTGACGATGATGACGTTATTTTGGGATTTTATTTGCGGTTCATCCAAATACGATTCAAATTCCTCCGTTTTCGCAAAACGTTGAGCCTAAGGAGTCACTCATAAGGGAGGACGGGCATATAACAATACTCCCGGAACGGATGGCGATTAGTGTTGTGACCTTGTTTCAAACACAGTGAGTACCGAATGACTTTAGTTTGGGGGAGTGTAATTTGTTCGACATTGATGATTCCTTTTACGAGAAGTCCACAAGTAGACTTGCTCATCTTTCTCCACTTTCTCCAGAAATCGTTGAAGCTTGTGTCGATGACGATGATACCGACGATGACGATTATGATGACGATTTTTATGATTGTGTTGATATTGAGGAGGACGAAGGAGAGATTGATTTCGACATTTCTAAGATCGTTGACATTTCTCTTCGGGAGAAATTAGTCAAAAGTTATCTTTTAATTGAAAAAGATTAAGCTTTTAGTCTCCTCTCATATATTCCAATTTTACTCTATAAATTTGCCCCTCCTCTATTATCCCGTTGTGGATATTGATTGCCTTTTGAGGAGGGGATGTGCTTAGTTTGTTCCGGATAAACGATATACGAGGTATACTCAGAGCGTGACCTGTGATAACTAAGGGAGGGGACTTACTTCTATTGATGATTTACCCTGATGACTCTGATTGTTTCTTCCAGAGTACGAGTCATTTAATTTGATGATGAGCCGTGATGGTGAAGTTATTGTTTTTGATGGAAATTTAACCACAAGGTGAACTTCTTACCCCGAGGTTATAGGTGAATATAAAAATGTTGTTTTAGATGTAGAAGGAAGATTCCTTCACTTTTACTACCCATTCGATCATTGTTACCATTTTTCACTATCCTGAGGTTTTACCCGTCTCTTATCCGGGGAGTGAAGATAAAGTTTTTATATCAGGGTTTTTTTGATATGGATGCTTTTAAGGACAGAGTTTAAAAGAGTTAGCAATCTAAAGTTTTTTTTTTGACTCTTGATGTTCTTGGTACCCACCTCACCCTACCCTTATGGACTTTTAATGTTACCAAAAGCATTTTCGGTTCACATTTTCTCTCTTTGAAATCTTTTCTAAAAAAAGTTTTTTGAATGCCCGGAATCAAAAATGCTTTAGGTATTCTTTTAATCTTAGTCTTGGGGAGGTTGTCCACACTCTTGGGATTTTATTCACCATTTGCTATTATCCACATAAAAAACCTAGTATTGGGGAAAGAGTCAAGCGAGGGGACTCTTTAATAAACAAGCGCCTTCGTGGGAGGCCACCCCATGCTTATTCCTTTTTTTTTTTTTTTTATTTTTTTTCTATTTTTCTTTGCTTCCCAAAGGACAAATCAATTGGGGGAGTATAGCTTGTATCTCGGTTAACAAAACTAAGCCGTTGTTGAGATGTCTTTTGAGACTAAAATGTAAAAGAATGAGTGGCAGCGCGCTCTTTTTCGACTCTTGTTGGTTGTGTGGTTTGTTTTGTCTAGGGTTTTTCGGATTTTGGATGCTTTCATGGTTCTATGATGTAGACGGACAAAGCAATTCCTACCAATTCCAACGATGGTTCAATCTTCTCTTCATAATAAGGAAATCTATTATACTGGTTCTTTATCGAACTAACATCTATTCTTTTGGCAAGGACCATTGAATTTTTAGTTAAAGATTTCCTTTTGACCTTTATTTTTTAAACTTTGGAGGACAAAAGTTTTCATTTTAGTTGGGGAAGGATATCTTCGATATTGACTTGCACATTCACGCAAACCTTGTTTGAATCTTTTTGAATTACCTTTTTGAGAAAAAGTGAGAAATTTTAAATTTTTGCTTACAAGAAAAGCTCAAAAGAAGCTTAAGTTTGGAAAAAACACCTCTTTTTGGTAGTCCGTTGGTGAGAAATAGGAGTTAATTTTGATTTGACCGGGTGAAAATGCCCTAGCTAGTTCTTTAACCTACCTTTTGTGGGGCCAAGCTTTCACAAATCCTATTGCTTTGGACCACTCCCATTTTTTTTTTTTAAAATGTGAAGTATCAAGAAATGATGTAGTTTAAATATAAGTGTTTTGTTTTAAGCAAGGGTTTATTTGGGAAAACCTAAAGCTTATATGAATGATTTGTGTCTTTTTACTCCCATAAGCTCTTAACACACTTAATCATACGTGCTCTTTTTAATTTAGCTAAGTCAACCAATGTCTTTAGAAAAAGTCTTACATTTTGAAAAAGAATTCATTTTAATATGTAAGTAAGATTTTTGGTTTCAAATTTATAAGTTGCTTTTCTAAAATGAAATTTTTCCATTCATCAAAAAGATAATTATAAAAAGAATGCCAATGAAGCATTCTATGCAAAGCATTATTTTAGTGCCAATATGAAGCATTCGAAAAAATAGAATAATTAAAGCTATATGTAGTTTTTATCGTTGGCGTATCCTTGTTGGGAGGAAAACCTTATTGGGCCCAAACCCAAACCCAGTGGGCCCAATACAAGCCCAAGCCCAACAAAAGCCCATTAATCCTTTTTATAAACTTTAGGGACTAAAAAGGTCATTTTTAAAAGTGTTTTATAAAGAAAAATGGAAAAATAAAAGAAAGGGACTAAAACTGCCAAATGGCAGTTTTCCTTTTTAGTTATAAACTAGAGGGGCCAGTATTGCAATTATCCAAATCCTTCTTTGTTTTCTTTAGTTATAAAACGCAGGGACTAAACCTGCCACTTTCCAAACTCGCTTATAACTAAAAACCGGCCAAATAAAATGAAAAGAGTAAGAAAGTGTGAGGACTAGTTGTGCATCTTTTCCAAACCTTTCTTTTAAACCCTGTAACCAACCCCTGTCGAACCCACCTTCGCGCCAAAACCATACCACCAATTCCCCACGTTTTTCTTGCAATACCACCTCTCCAGTACACTTTCCAGCTCACCCCTCACCTTTCCCCACTTACCCTGCCCCTATAACCCCTTCCCACTTGGAATTCACACAACCCGAAGTCGACATCCATGGCTGAAAATGATACAAGGCATATGGAGGGCTAGGATTGCTTTGAAGCATTGCACACTCACAACAAACACAGCCAAAGAACCAAGAAGGCTGAGGACTTGTATAAAAGAGCCAAAACCAAGCCGAAGCACTTGCAATGATTGCCATTAACGTGTTTCCAAGAGTTTAAATGTTGAGAAAAGCGAAAGTTGTTAAAAAGGTGATTCATAAAAGGTTTTTAAACAAGGGCATTTTGGAAACTTGATAGTTTACAAAGTGTACACTTCATAACATTGCGTGAGGACACGGCAATCCTTTAGTTTGGGGAATTTTGATATTTGCTTAATTGTATATGTAAAATACCCGGGATTTTGCCTAATAAAAGCCATTAAAATGCCAAAAGAATAGAAAATGTGTGCTTTTATGTCCAATTGTGCAGGAAAGGATTGAAAAGACAAAAAGAAGCAAAAACGATCAAAAACCAACAAGAAACGGGAAAAAGACAAAGAGTCAAGAGCAAGAGTGAGAAATCAGCCAGAGATCACAGCCGGATCAGCCCGACACAGCAAGAAAGGCAGTCAAAGGCCAAAATAAAAGTCAAAGAAATCAATATTGACAAGTCTTCAAAGAACAAGGGCTTATTTGGAAGTTTTATATACAAGGGACCAAGATTGCAAAATAAGGAAAGATGTTTATTAAAGAGAAAATGGAAATATGAAACACAAGGGCCGAATTTGCCATTTCTAAACTTGCTTTAACACTAAGAAAGAGAACAAGCAACGCAGGGACTGAAAGTGCAAACCTTTCAAACTTTTGAATAGAACACGCGGCTTAAAACCGCCCCCTAACTAACCTAACAAACTTTCCCGCCTAAACTCTCCACAAACCCACTTCGCGATTTTCCCACCCCTGCTCCACTATAAACGCCCAAGCTAGTTCATAAACTTCTCCCTCATCACCTCGCCCACGTGGCAACAGCTAATTGGTCCTGACACCTCACACCAATCATCCAACGGCTACAAAGAGGCTCGAAAAGATCAATGGTTGAGATTTATTGGAAGCTTCATGAAACTCACTCCTCTCTTCATCAATTCTCTATAAATAGCACCTTAGGGATTCATTTTTAAGTTGTTGTTTTTAGTTTTAATTTTCTGTTTTGTATTTTTCTTCCAATTAAGCATTTTACTTTCAAGTTTGTTAAAACAGCTTAAAACACTTGTACTGTCCTCATTTCTACTTGTACTTCATCATTTTGAGCAATATATTTCAGTTTTCAAGTACCTTGCTCTTTGATTTCAAATTTGAATCAATTTTACATCATTAAGCTTTCAATAAGCTCATGTGAGCTTATTACTTTTCATAAGCTCAAATTTAGCTTATAACCTGTTTTTAGTGAATCATTCATTTGTTCTCATCATTTTACATTCATCATTACCATTTGAGTTCATTTGATCAAGTTTTGGCAGCTTAATGAAGAAATAAGCTGAAAATAGCTTATTGAGCTTTTTGCTCTTTGGTTTAGAGGCTTTGGAGCCATTTAGGAGCTTAAATTGAGCCACTCACTCTACTAGAGTGGCTCTAGTTCTGAGACTCCAAAAAGTCAGGTTTAGCTTTCTAAAACTCATTTTAGAATATTCATAGCTTATTACTTTTAGCTTATTCTTTTAAATCTTCATGATTATTACTGTTTCATTCAGTTTAGTTAGTCTATAAGATTGTAGATTTAAGCTAGTTTAGTTTAAAGTCAAGCTTAAATTTACTTTTTCACTTCTGTCATAAATAGAAGAAATATAAGCCTAGTAGAAGAAGTAGCTTATTCTCTCTAATAAGCTAGTAATTTTAGAGCTCACTTAGCTTAAGTAGGTCAATTTTAGTAAGTGTAGATATAAGGTTTTACCAGTTTAGTGCTTAAATAGTTTTTAATTGCATAAGTAGTTTACATTTTCAGGTTAAAGGTGTGTTTGGAATAGGATGCATTTGACTCCTAAAGTCAAATACATTCTGTCATAATGCTTTAAATAGCTGAGTATAGTTAAATAATAAGGTTCTACATAGGATTTAGGAGTTAGTGAATTGATTTACAAAGTTTAGGACTTAAAATTTCTTACTTTGCACCAGGACAGTTTTGGTTTTAAGCAAAATTTGAAGCTTAAGTGATTTTTAGTATAAGAGTGTTTAAAATTGTATAATGTAAGTTTCTAGTATCACTTGAGTTCATGAGTTTTCAGCTAGAAGCTTAGCCTGCATTGGATACCAATGCCAAATGCATCAGCATGCCAACTGCATCAGCAAGTAGCAGCAGTGCAAACTGCTGTTGCTTAATACACCTTTTGATTTTTTCATCTCTAGTTGATAAATTGTGGAAATCCTTTTAGCTAGGTTAATTAGAGTAAGCTAGGTCAGCTTATTCACAAAATTTCAGCTTAAAAGGTTTAGAAATAAGCTTGTTAGCTTATAAGTAAAAAGCTAAAAAACAGTTCATAAAAACTTTGCACTTTTCATCTTAATTTTCTTTCTAGTTTTATTAACTCTAGGTTAATTTTAGTTTAAAAACCTCTAGTATACATCTTAAGTCTTAATAAGCATCTGTTAGTTTTCATTTTCATCAAATAATAAGCTCATAATAAGCCAAAATCTAAAAAGCTAAAAAACCATAAGTTTCTGTGACAGGAAACATTTTGCTCATTTTGTAGCTTATTGTGTTGTTAAAAGTCTAAAGTGTCTTTGTTAAAGTTGTTAGGATTAAGCTCATTGATAAGTTTGTAGTTTTAAGTTTTGGCTGAAAGCCACTTTTTAATAAGCCAAAATAAGCTGAAATCGTAGGGTCTAGTTGGTACTTTTCTTAAAGATCAGGGGTGCCCGTTTTCTCTATAGTGTAAAATTGCACAAGTTACCCCGCCTACCCTTGTCTTTCACTTTACCAAGTTTGCACCCTGTCTTTTCTAGAATAATAATTAAGTTAATATTTTTTGTTTTTAATTTTATTAATTAGGGTTCTTAAGTTTAATTAAGCAAATTAGGGTTCAATTAGCTTTTAGAAATTGGGGCTTTTTGTTCCATAATTTTTCTGCACCTTTGTAGTTTATAAAAACTATTTTTCTATATTTTTCCAGTTAAATTTGTATTTTCTAGGAATTAAAGTAGATTTTAGTTATTACTTTTTCTTATAAAAATCATAAAAAATAGAAAAATAGTTGAAAAATTAAAATTCTTTTTGCATTAATTTTCATTTTAAATCTAGTATTTTTGAAAAATAAAAGAAAAATTTTAGTGTTAATTTTTAGAAAAAGTTTATTTTTGTTAATTAATTAAATCTTAGAAAATTCATAAAAAATCCAAAAATTAATAAAAAAATATTTTTCTTTTTTATAAAATTTTCTTTTGTCATTTAGTGTCTAGGAAAAATATAAAATTTAGTATAGGTTTAATTTTTCTTAAATTTCAGTCTTAGACCCGTTTTACCGGGTGCGTTTTACCGTTTCTTTTCGTTTTACATTCAAACGACCTCCGTTTTAGTTCTAGTTTTCTTTATTTTTCAAGTTAAGTTAATTAGAATTTAATTTTGATTTTTAATTTAATTTAGCATTTATTTTCTTAATTTTTAGTATTTAGGTTTCCCGATACCTGATTCTGTTCCCCGTATTTTAGTAGATTTAATTTTAGGATTTCCCTATTAACTAATTTTGTTTCCCGTAGTTTTTAAGATCCCCATTTCCTTTGCTTGTTTTCCCGTAGATTAAATTAAGTTTTATTTTTAGTTGTAATTATATCAGTGTTTCCATCATATATTCTCCATCATTCAATTTCTCATCAAACCAGGATTACTTTCAATTGCAGCCTCGTTGGGACATACGACCCGGGAATATCTCTTCCGGAATCTTTTTATCATTGATTTGATTCTTATATATTTAATCTCTTTGTGTAGCTTTTGACCTTTTCCCTTGGTTAAGGGCATTTGGTTGAGATTTGCATTTGAGTTATTTTAAGTGTATACTATCAGCGAATCAATTTTTGGCGCCGCTGCCGGGGAGGCATTTGCTACGATTTCTATCCGACTTTGATCTGAACTTGTCTTATTATTAATATATCATATTAATTAATATATCATATTAAAAAAACATAAATATTGTAGTTTCTTTGTTATTAGTAATATCATATTAAAAAAATAAAAAAAAAAAAAAAAAAATAAATAAAAAAAAATAAATAAATAAAAAAAAATAATAAATCAAAATTTTTGTCCATTAAAATTTAAATTCGCTATTGGTAAAAATACCAAAATATAATATTCTCAACTGAGGTATTATCATATAAGTTCCGGTGATACTATTGAGTTCCCAACTCGAACAAGTTTCAAATACTTGCATTTGTGTCACTTACGATATACGGCTCTCCTTCATTTGATAACAACTATAAAGTGGGTATAAGGGAGGGTTGTTCAAGGCAACTACGACACCGGAAAGGAGAAATAAGCATTCGCGCTATTCTACTACTAACCGCACCTCACCTGTGCGTTTTTCATCTTGTGAGCTACAGTGAAAGTAAGATGGATTAGCAGGTTTAAGTTGTACTTTCTGATTTTGTCCAATTGTGAAATTGTTGTTAATAAATAGAAAAAACCAAACATAATCTTCTTTTTCTTATATCAGTTAATTCTTTCCTTATCCCTCTTTATTTAATTCTTATGACATATTCGATTATTCGCCTTTTAAAGCGATATTAAAGCATGTTCGGCTTGTGGAAATTTGCACACTTCAGCATTTTGTTGTTCACAAAGAGAAAACTCAAAAACAAGATTCTTGTCCAATGCACCGAATCGTTCTCAACAACACATTAAGAGTGAAAGAATTTTGTTTCGATTGTGGAGGACCTGGTGCATGTCTTAATTGTCTAGAATGTGGACCTGGACACGAAAGATATTGGAGAAAGCTTTTCATAAAGTTTCGAAATACTTCCAAAGTCACATCCAATGACAATTCCAACGTTGTTAATGCTTCCTGGAGAGCCATTTAGTTGTATACTAAAGACCCCAGTGTCAATTCTCACAAAATCATCCATTACGTAGAACAAAGTGTTGTTTTGCGAGTGTGGGATCGTTAGATGGCATCTTTTGTCATCGATGCACTTTGTAGTCTTGTGGGAAAGGTGCTCTTATTGCGTTTATATTTGTCACCGCAAACTCGATTATCTCTAATCTGGAAACCAACCAACAAACCATGATGATAAGATCCCACATAGCTCGAACAAAGTGTGCAATACCAAAAATTTTTGTCAATGCAAAAATGTGGTTGCAATGAATATGATGGAGTTTGTTTTTTATTGTAAGTTCGGAGTGAAACAACCAAATGTTTAACTCGTAATCATCTAATAACAATCCCTCGATTATTCAAACCCACCTCACAACCTCGACTCATTTTATAAGATTTGGGAAACAATGTTCATTATGGTTACGATTGTTCACCCCAAGTTCCGTTTATCCAATCGGAACTGTGTTACAATCATGACTTTAATTTCTCACAAAATCCTCAAAGTCTTCAACAACTGTTCCTTTGTTGTGACTATTGGGAGGTCCTCATGAGACTTTTTCAGTTCAAACATTGAATGAAGACTTTTATCATGAGCATAATCTTGCTATGATTCTAATTCTTTCGGTTTTGTCCTACATTTTAACCTACGCAATATACCATTCTCATATCAGTTCTTATATTCTCAAAATGAGTTTTTCAAATTCTCAATAATGGCATTGACATTTGGATCTTGGAGCATATAATACTCATATGACAATACTTGCATGATTTGATTGCTCAAGCTATGCAAAAGAAAGAAGAGAGAAGCGTATTGCTGAAGAGAGCGCTAAAGAGCGCTATTGGAAGATTCCCATTTGTGATGATGATGTTGACAATGACTATTCCATTGACCAATCACCACTGTTTTTTAAACCGAGGATGCCGTATACTCTCTAATTATGGAGATGGAGCTTTCTTGACACAATTTACGGCAACGGATTCGGAACGAATTCATAAAGGTCTATTGTTGATATCCTTGTCCCATCCCAAGTGAGTCCAAAGTGTGTTCCCAAAGTGTTGTGATGTGCCTTTTCATGGACAATCTACGCCTCTTGACCATTTCTAAAAGACCAATCTAAGGATTTCTGATTCTAACGGTGATCTCTACTTTCGATGATGAGATTCCTTCTCTAGTATCGATGTCGAGTATGTTGAGGCAAATCACCTCACAATTCTGAGCCAGAGTTAGCTCGAGGTGTGGTGATTGTTATACCGGATGATGGTAGGATTGTGGATGACATTCTTTTATTCAAGACGATACCCTTCATGAAAATTGTTGAAGGTCAATCGTATTGTTGCTAAAATCAAGCATTTAAAAGATAATCCCGTTCCATCTTCCGTGTGTTGTGACCAGTATACCTCCATCTTACCTAACCTTTTCTTGGACGGAGTACTATACACCTTTGATAATTCTTTTGCCCTCGAATCACAGGAACTTTTGCTTTAATTTGACAGAGTCCCTTACAGTAGTGGCAGTCAACACGATCTCTTTAAGTTTTAGCTCTTCCAGAATTATGAAGCTTTTCTCAAACGATCAACATTGAAGAGACTAAGTGTGGCGTGTTACAACTACTTATTCTTATTCTCTTTTTCTAAAATATGATTCGTTCATCTTGATCTTCTCGTATTTCATATCATATCATTTTCCAAATATGGGAGTGATTTTCATGAGGAGTTCGCGCATGAACTCGCTACAAAATCATATCTCAACCAGTGTATGATTGTTTCTGTAAGGATGGAGCCCGAGTGGCAATTTACACAATGGATGTGGTGGGAAATATTTTCCAAACAAAAGAACCCAAGTAGTTCATGTGCTTAATGTTTTGCCACCTTGAGTTAGATTTCATACCTTCTAGTGATCCATTTTCGCTATTGTTTGTATGGATCTTTCTCCCATTTCTTTTCTTTCTCGTTTTTCCACCTTATCTTCTCTATTGTGGGATGAAGACAAATCATATTTGATCCCGCATTTCAAAAGTATCATTCTTCTAAGCCGGATGTATCTCATCGGAGTGGAACTTTCATGAAATTCAATACTTATCGTAGTCACTTGAATGAAAGTCCGAGTTGGTAGTCCCAGATCTCCAAACATTCCCTAATGTCCAATAAATCCTTGTGATGGGTCAAGCATCGCGACCCTAAACAAGCGCTTCGTGGGAGGCACCCCATGCTTATCCGTAGTTGTGATATAAATAAGTGTTGTTATTTTGTGAGATAGCTTGTCTTTTCCATTACCCGTGTTTCCATGTTGTTGTTATTTATTGTCCAGGATTGCCCGGATTGTGAAGACTCTCAGTTTTGTCATTCATCAAGAGTTTCACATCCTCAGCTTCATTTGGGAATCCGATATCCTAATCTTATCGACTAACGTTTTATCTTTTGGCATACCTCATAAATGGCCTTAGGATTAATGTAATACCCTTCAAAACATCGAGGACGATGTTTAGTTCTAGTTTGGGGGGGTATCTTCGATTTGATTGTTGCCTGCAGCATTGTTACCACGTAAACCCGTTTTTACCACCAAAATACCAAAAAAATGAAAAAATTGAAAATTTTTCAAAAATATAATAAGTGTTTTGTCACAGTTTTGCTTTTCTTTTGGGTAGAATAAGAATAATTTTTGACTTGATCGGGCGTGTTGAGCCCTAGCTAGTTCCTTTAGGCCAAGCTTTCACGAATTCTATAGCTTTGAATTTTAATAATGTGAAGAACGAGAAATGATAGAGTTAAATATAAGTTTATGTGCTAAGCAAGATTCTTCTAAAAACTTATACGAGTAACTTGTGGTTTTCTCTCCCGTGAATTTCTAATCCACCTAATCATACGTACTCAATTTAATTCAACTAAGTCAATCGATGTTTTCAGAAAAAGCTTCAAATTTGTAACTTGAGTTTTCAAAAGCGAGATTTTATAGTGATTTAAAAGATAAATGCCAAAGAAGCATGAATGAAATGTGAATGCAAAAATGCATGAATATTGAAATTTTGCCAATGAAGCATGCAGTTGATATTATGGAGCAAGTAAAAGATGTGTCGTGATATCCCACTCCGCTAGCAACGAGGTGGGGGTTCAAACTAAGACGTCTTTACTTCTAGGGATTTGGTGTGTCGTGATATCTCACTTGGAAGAAAGGTCTAGGTGAGGGTTCAAACTAAGACACCAATCCTTAGCCATATTAGGAATAAGGTGTTGATGTGATTTCCCACTACGCTAGCAACGGGGTGGGTTTTCAAACTAAGAACACCGGTCGTTGGTTGTGATATCCTACTCCGTTAACCACGAGGTAGGGGTTCAAACTAAGCAACGCATTCCTAGCTTTAAGAACTTATGATTATGATGTTGAAAATGTTGCAAAAAGTTCTAAAGTTTAAATCTCGAAATCAAGTTACGAAGTCTTAATAAGTTGTTGCTTTGAGTCATGATTCATTTTGAATTATGACTATGAAAATAAGTTGGTCTATGGTTAAATTAAAATGAGTACACACATTCAATCGTATAATCCCTGTGGGAGTTGAAAATTACAGTCATATGTATGGGGCTTAACATATAACTTATATCGACAAATGATATTGTTTAATTTGCTAGCTTGGAACTGTGAAAAATCGTGGACGATGAAATTTCCGTCAGGACATCCGTAGATCACTCTACGGACGCTTCTCATTCGATGAACCAGTGTGTAATAAAGAAGTCAAGAACTTGTTAAAAATGAGAAATCCAAAAAAATATTAGTGTAGTTAGTGTAAATTTAAGAAAAATGGTGGATTAAACGGGGCTTACAATGTTTACTTCATAAATTGCGGTGAGGACACACAATACCTTAGTTTGGGGGATTTTGATAAGTGCATTTAAATTACACATATCTTTTACCTCTTAAAACGAGCTTAAATGGACCAAAAACAGACAAAACTGACAAATATTTGTATGTTTGTGCCATTTGTGTTGGCAGGACGGATATTCACAAAAGGACGAAAAAAAACCATCAAAAAGAGGACAAAATAGGACACGGGAATGAAAAAGTGTGTGGAGACAAAGCCAAACCCAAAGTAAAGTCTACTTCCGAGAAGAAAAAGCAAGAAAAATCTAATTGAGGGGTCAAAAAGCCCAAAACCCAAGTTATATTATCATATAAACGAGGGTGAAAATGCCAATTGGGGAAACTTATTTATGAAGAAAGAAAAGGGGAAATAAAGAATGACAGAGGAAGGATAGGAGGGGCCTTTCTTGTACACAATCCAAACTTCCCTTAATTCATCTTCAACTCTCTCTGTCACAGCCTAACTTGCTATTCCTTTCTTTCCCCCTCTTCCCGCCATACAAACCAGCCAGCATAACCCGTTTTTTGCTCCCATACTTCTCTGCAAAATTCACCTCAACACCTACTACTACCACTGCTTTATAAAGTCCATGTTGACATCCTCTCCATTCCAAAGATTGATGGCTGAGATGTTTCCAAAGAAGCTCAAAAGGAATTCAAAAGGTGGGATTTGCTTTAGTCTCTCTCACACAACTAGACACTTGGTTTCATCTCTCCAAGAAGCAACAAGATGGAAGTCCCATACTTCGGCTTATATATATAGAGCTTCTTGTAAAATCATCAAATTATATAGATCTAGTTAGTTTTTAGTTTTTATTTAACCTTAAGCTTATGTTCTCCATTTACAGTCTTTACTTTCAGCTTTGTAACATTTCCAAGTTTTAATGCAAGTTTAAGTTTTTAAAGTCACTTTATAATCCCAAGTGTTATGTTTCTGAACTGAGTTGTTTTATGTTCAAAAAGCTCTCACCACAGCTTACTTATAAGCTGTTTTTCTTCACGTAAACTAAAACGTTAGTTAGTAAAGAGAAAATAACAAATATCACTCTCAAATATACCACAGCTTACTTATTGGATGATAAGCCAGTTATGGATGGGCTTATGGACTATCACTAGCTTGTTTTATACAAGCTAGAGCTTGTAGATTTGTTGTTTGACCCTGTTTTGAGCAAGGGTGTAGTAAGTCTCTCTTTTTCTTACTTTACTTATCTATTGCAGAACTGCTAGTTTATTTGATAAAACTGTTAGTTTTAATTATATACTGCTAGATAATTCTGCATCATTAATTGTTATTATGGATTGGAACATTGCTGATAAGTGTTTTAATTTGTCATTGATAATCTGTTTTTCAATAATTTGACCTATAATGATTTTGAAAAAGTTAAAAGCTGTTTTGAACAAGCAGTACTAACTCTAAGTTAGTACTGCTAGTTCATTTTTTAGGACAGTATTAACTTAACACTAGCAGTACTAACTCCAAGTTAATACTGCTAGTTCATATTTTAGGACCAGTACTAAGTCTACACTAGCAGTACTAACTCTAAGTTAATACTGCTAGTCCACTTTTGGAACAGTACTAACTTAAAGCTACCAGTACTAACTCCAAGTTAGTACTGTTAGTTATAACAGTTAATACTGGTAGTTAAACTTAGCTTATCAGCTTATTATTTCTGCTTATTTAAGATTTCCTTAGCTTTTTAGAATAGATTAAACCATTTTCCTTTACTGTTTGCTTATTTAAGCTTATTTTCCTTTTCAAAGTGTTTTCATTAGTGTATCAGTTTAAGTTTTCTAGCTTATTTATCATTTTAGTTTATCTTAGTTGCTTATTTCTTTTATCTTTGTGTTTTATAAGCCTGGCAGTACTAACCTAAGCCCACCAGTACTAACTTAAGCCTAGCAGTACTAACTCTAAGTTAGTACTGGTAGTTAATACTGTTAGTACTATTGTTAGTACTGCTGTGTTTCTCTTGTTTAATTTAACTTAATTGCATGTTTAATTTGCTTATTTAGATTTAATTTTAGCTTATTTGTCTGTCTTAAAGTTTATTTAAGCTTATTTGAGTTTATTTGTGCCTTAGTGTAAAAGTTTTTTAGTGTTTTGCCTTTGCTAGCTTTAATTCAATTTCCAGCTTAAGTTCTTTGTTTAAATTTTATGTGCATTTACTTTCAGTAGTAATTCCCAATCATTACTTGTGACAATATAACACCAATCATCAATCGTCTTCGATAATCCATTTCTAGCCTCGTTGGGACATAACGACCCGGGAACACTCTATACTGATTCCGGTTTTCTTGATCTCGCGGGTTCTGATCCTTTTTGTGTATTTATATTTCTATTTACTTATTGACACATAAAAAGAAGGGTTGGTTCGCGCGTAGTCATGAAACAGCTAGGGGTGTTTATTTTTGGTTATTAACATTGAATAGGGTGCGTTTGGCATAAGGAAAACAACATAAGGGGGTGTTGGGTTGGGCAGAAAAACCGTATAGGGGGCGTTTGGGTTAGCAGTTTCACCATAAGGGCGTGTTTGGGACAGCAGGAAACCGAAAGGATTATGTTTGGGTGAGCAGAAAACCGTAAGGGTCGTGTTTGGGTTAATACAAATCGAATAATAAATATATCGTAATATATTATAATTCTAAAACTGGATTAAATGGTGGTTTAAATTGGTTAAATAAATGTAATATTTATTATTTGGTTTAGTTTATATATATATATATATATATATATATATATATATATATATATATATATATATATATATATATAAAACGCGCGAGTAATTACAAAACGGATTGATTGAAAAAGGATTCAAGTTATATAGCTTTAAGATTGTTTAATTTATAATTATACAATAAACCGATACCTAAACGAAAGTTATACTTTACAACAACGCATAGTTAGTTAAAACAAGTTCATAACCCGAAACATTAAATTATAAAATATTATTTTATAATTCTCGATTGGAAGATAAAACCATAACGATTGTAAAAGCTTTGAAAACATCGTTTATATATTATAAAACTTTAAAACGTACGTTTACTTTTATGCAAGGACATTTTATTAATTTAATTAGTGATTTCTGAAAACGTGTAAAAATGTTTTGTTTCAATTATTTTCTCACGTTTCTTATATAATACTTATAAAGTATTATATACCTCGACTATTTATTTGATTGGGTTTCTTTATTATATAATTCACAATATGAATTATACACTTGACATATTTTTCATATGTAATATATACGGGATATATTACATACATTGCGTTACTTTTGATTTATTTTATTTAACCAACCACCAAACTATTACAACGTGAAAATCTAAATCTTTATCAATGTGTCGCGTTGATGTGACCATTCATCGGGAAACCCAAATACATTATCCTAGGCTAGTGGGACTTAGCCGTTAAGATTAGTTGCAACTTCTTGATCGAGCCGCTTCGTCTTCCGTTCGTGTTGTGCATATTAGATGCCTATCTGTCAATCGTTCTACATCATCAACGTGAGTTTATAGCCCCACGTTTTACTTGTTTACATATATTTTTGGGGTGAGAACATGCTTGTTTACAAATGCGTTTACGTGGTTAATTACAAATTGGTTCACATACTCATTTACATAGCTCGCTATGGGATATATTACTTGACTTCATTTTTGGTCACGAATATATGTACTTTACCTTTGAAATGATTACAGATTAGCTTAAGCGGATTGAACTGATAACAATACAGTGCTGCCCGGGTGTTCTTGGAAGGGACACCGGTAACGGGAGTACATATTCTTTAAATAAAGGCCCGGGTGTTCTTGGTGGGGACACCTGTGATGGGTATATATATAAGTCTACGTCAACTGCTCATGACTGTAAATAACTTGGAGGTGAGAGCGAATGTTATGAAATAGATCTATTCGGGTGTGATCCCCGTTCGGGGTCGATTAGCTATCACCGGGAACGACGTTATGCAATTATTGTTTACGTGGAATGTTATAAATAGATCTATTCGGGATTGACAACCCCGTTCGGGTATTAGCTACACTGGCAAACTGAACGTTATAAACATGTTCGGATTACGTAAATGTTGGGCCTACAAAGCCCAACAATACTTTACATTTGATTCTTCTGTTTATTACGTGCACGGTTTCATGAGCTTCGAGTAATTGTATTATTGTTTTATACTCACATGGATATTTACTGTGCCTTGAATAAAGTGGCAATACATACTTGAAACATTTTGGTGACATTAAATTGGTTATGCATTCTTTATAAATCTTTGGATAGATTTGAAACTTTAGGCTGACATTAAATTGGTCATGCATTCTTTATAAATCTTTGGGATAAGATTGGTACTTTTGGTGACATTAAATTGATCATGCATTCTTTATAAATCTTTGGGATAAGATTGGTACTTTTGGTGACATAAAATGTGTCGTGCATTCTTTATAAATCTTTAGGATTTTATATGGTACTGTGATGACACAGTGGACAAATACATTCATTTGAAACTTACATTCATATTTAAACTAACCTATGAACTCACCAACTTTATGTTGACCGTTTTAAGCATGTTTTTCTCAGGTGATATAGATACTTGGCTTATTTGAAGTGCATTGGAGTCTATACATTCAAGTTTTTCATGGTGATGCAATTATGGGACAAATGTTATATCAATTTCAAGAAAATCAACGAGATTATTTTCAAACGACACATTTAGAGGTCATTCTCTTGTATCTAGCGCTGTGTATTATGAAGTAACTCCCCCGGACATACTTCCGCTGCGACACACATATTTGGGGGTGTTACAAATTACGTTTCCCTAAGCTAATGACACTGAAGCTCGACATGTATGAATTGCAATATAAATTGCCAACATTGCCCGTGATGATGTTCTAACCCGCAATATCCTAAATCCAACATGGTATACGTTCGTTTGTCCAGTGATAGCTAATCACCCGAACAGGGATGTCAATCCCAAATAGATTTATTTATAACATCCGCTCTCACAACAAGTAATTGACAGTTCATGATAATAGGCTCAGAGGGTTATCGCTACTTAGGCAAACACGTAATCATGTTAAAATGTACACTTGCGTCAAATTTGTAAAACAATGCATGTTTCTCACCCCAAAACTTGTAAATCATTATAAATGTAAAACGTGAGGTTATGAACTCACCTTGAGTGAGTGAATCGACAATGTAAAACACAAACTGAAAATGCGTCACGAAAACGTCCGAATGCAACCTAGTTAATTATAGGTCGTATGAGTACTAAGTACTTTGAATAACTAATACCATATATAACGCTATGTAGCTACATCACCATCTATTTGTATTAGTGAATTTATAAAGTAAGAATGTTTATGAATATCACTTTAGTAAAAATGGCGTAACTTTCTCGTTTTAAGTCCGTTTCGTACGTTCTTTACATCCACGCTTTCGTATTAAGAAGATTATCAAAATATTACATTTTAATCTTTTTAGTCCTCTGATGAACAGTACTTTTTACTGTTCATGCACTTTATAAATTTAGTTATCGTAATCTCGTAAAAGTCGTATCTTATTCGTTTTAATTCCGTTTTTAGTGATTCCTTCGATCATGTCTTCGTATTTAAAATTTCTATCTAAATAAAGTATTTTCCAAATAATATCTGAGATGAACAGTAACTTATTTTATAAAATCACTTGCTATATATTTAATTATATAAACTTGCAACTAGCATAACTTCTTCGTTATAGCTTGATTTTTCGAGTTCTCTATATGCCTACGATCGTCCTGACATGTAGTATTTTATAAAAATATAAAATATATACTTTATTTTTGAATTTCAAACATCAAGTTTGGATCATTTGCTTAAAAGGTTTATAAAATTTGTTTTTATAAGTTTTTAGCTTAATAAATTTGTTACAAGTCCACTACAATGTCTTATACCACAAACCTTATATATTTTAGGTCTTTAGTCCATATTTTGTCCAAGAGTACAAGTCCTTATATTTCTTTTACTTATAATACTTTATAAGTAAAACCTTTAAACATTATTTTTATATACTTTTATAAAATTAACCAACATTGTATAATTTTATATTCAATTACCACATATTTAACTTCCATATAACATTGCAAAGTATATTAAAACATGATCAAGGGTAAAAATTATTTTACATGTTAATATGTTTCCTAGATGGTGATTCACTATATAAACATCTTATACACATAAAATCACAAATGTAAAGAGTGTAGGGTTTTTAGATGACCTTAATATGAAGTATGGTGATAAGAAACAAGAACCAAACCCTAGTTTAGAATCAAACCCGCGCTTCCAAGACTTAGAAAACCCTAATTCCCTAGAAACCGTAATCTTAAACATTTCTTGATTAACCTTGTAAAATGCCATAAACAAGCTTCATATGCCTTAAAGATATCTTAGTAGATGTTAGAACATTGATACTTGTAATAAAAATTAGTTTGTATGATTTAGAGTGTTTGTGTTTGGTCGTGGGCTAGAAGGGAGAGACAAGAGAGATATGTGTTGTTTTCACTAAGAAAAGTGAGAAATCCGCAAAGAGAGCTTCTGATTTGTAGTTAAGTCTTGATTTTGAAGTCCAAACTTTTTAGGTGCAAACAGATCCGAAGGGACTGTTTTGAAGTATTGGATTTACTTAGGAGTATTGTGCAATGTAATATGGCTCTTTGGGAATCACGAGGTTGTTAATTTAATCATAAATGATGTAGATGATTTTTGGTATGAATTATGGTAGTCAGTAAGTAGAGTTTTTGTGTACGTTAGTCACGTTAAAATTCTGCAGTTTTAAACAAATTGTGACTAACTAGTGAAACTTGTTAAATCGGAAGTGGTTAAAAGTTGGGTTAGTGACGGGGTGACCCATAGGGTTAATAAACACACTTGACATCCATCAGATGAATTGTTACATGTGCATTAAGCTTTTGGCTATTAGCGTGGTAACACGAATTTATTTTGTTGTATAGATTTGTGCTAGTTGTTTGTGAAGCTTATTATTGGAATCTTTTGGAAAGCTAAGCAAATGTGAGTTTCATAGCCCCTTTTTCTCATGTTATTTTGGGGTGAGAATGATGCTTGTTTTACTGTCGTGTTAAAATGTTTTTAAGCTTGCTGTAGTTATGTGTATTGGATCGTGGGCACGTTCCGTCCCGTTGTGTTGCGATATGATATGTTTGGTATTATGGATCCCAATATGCAAAACGAGGTGTGATGGTGGTAAGACTGCGTGAGCTAATATGAGGCTATGTAGCACACATATGTAGCTAATATGATTGTGGATCATGGGCACGTTCTGTCCCATTGTTGTTAATTGTTGTCATGAATTATTTTGGTAATTGCAGCAGCTAATTGAAAGTTTATTTTGGATATTGTTGTATGTCGTAAACCTATGATTCTCGCTCAACTTTATGTTGACATTTTAAGCATCATTTTTAGGTGAGCTTAATGGTGCTAAGATAGCGAAGTGGCTAGAAGAGACCGTAGGAACTTGAGTTTAATTATGCTTTTGTTTGAATAAAAAGCCTTTGCATGAATTGAATGGATTATGTTTGCATGTCATTTATGGGACGAGACTCCTTTCTCTTAATAAGACATCGTTAGGTTTTGGGTAGGTTATGAATTGTGTCTTTGCTTTACTTTAGTTTCATTTTAGTATTCTCTATATAGATCCATGTGTTGTGTTGATTTCCTTCTTGTTTACGCCTCGCGTTGCCGCATTGCGGTGGGTGACAGATTTTATAGGTATAAGAGCCATTCGGTTATAGAGAGTGGGTGGTTTAGCCTAGGCGTAACCTAGGAGTCCTCATGTAGATGCATTTAGGGTTTAAGTTGTTTAATGCTATAACTGCTTGCTTCCCCTTCTATTTTTGCATAGGGCTTTTTATTATATATTTTATATTTTGCTAAGTTTTTCATTTAGTTTCTTTTGTCTACATTCTTTGATATAATATTTATTACCTTTCTTAGTATTTTAGCTAGGTTTTTCCTCACCGTAAGAAGTCTTGGTTGGGGTAAACCGTTTCCCAACTGGACTTAAGCGTTATAAGGAGCCTCTTGTGGAACCGAAGGAGATAAGATAGTTGATCGTTTGTCGAATTCGCGTAATAGGGCTGGACCCGCGGAGTCGGGTGATTCTTGCGGAGGCAAAGTCAAACCCCAGAGGAGGCCTAGCATAAGTTTATCCCGTCCTTTACCCTGTCATGTTGTTATTGATTATTTCTTTCAGATATTTCATATTTTAGGAATTGTTGCGAGATTTTTGGTCCTTTATGTTGTTTCAATTTCAATTTGATATAAGTAAGTAGTTATTTGATGGAGCATCTTTTATGTGTATAGTTGAGTGGTTTGGATGTGCAATGTGGTATATGGCTTATATGTGAATTATGATTGATATGGGTAATCTTGGAAGTAAGTACACGTGTGAAAGGAGGCACTTATAATTATGGTGGCCAACATAATTATAAAGGCATCACACACGTAGACTTGTGACCATGATTGCATTTATTTGTGTTTGAATGTA
The DNA here is from genome assembly GCA_026074375.1 of Tanacetum coccineum. Taxonomy (NCBI): domain Eukaryota; kingdom Viridiplantae; phylum Streptophyta; class Magnoliopsida; order Asterales; family Asteraceae; genus Tanacetum; species Tanacetum coccineum. The sequence continues at coordinate 7,109 of BQNB010054305.1, read as the reverse complement.
AGGTGGTAGTTTTATAATATGTTTTTTTTTATTTGTTATGTGTATTCAATGATAAGGATGATGGTAATTGGTAGGAATTATTCTTTAATTGGAATGTTATGTAAGTTGAGGTTGTATAGATAGTAAGTTTCCCTTCTATCTAGTATTTGTGGATACCTAGTATTGCTATTATTGTAGTTGCTCGTTGCTCGGTTGTTTGTTCGGATTTCCTAAGTCTAAGCTTAGCATCCCTTCATCGTACTTTGTTAGTAAGGATACTTGATTTTCCTATTCGACGTCTCGATGTATATTGGTTGTTCGGAATCTGCTTTTTCGGATATAGCCGTGTTTCGTTAGTTCTTTCATTGCATTGATTACTCGTATGAGTATCAAATGTTTCTTTTAAGCACTAATTGTTCCTAACATATTAGTGTGGATCATTACTCCCTTCTTTGTATATCCTGGTTTCGGAACTCGTTGGCGACGTGTTATTATCGATGCTTTTAGGTTTGCTCTAAATTTTTTAGTCGTTATTTTGGGATAAGTACCTTACATTTTCTTTTGGGACGTAAACGTCTTGCATGAGTTTCTTAATTTAACATATTTCATGGGTAACGTCTGTACGGTGTTTTACGATCCCTGTTGGTATTATGGTGTTATTTGTTTGATTAACATATTTCATAATTGATGTCTAATTATAAAAACTCTTTGGAAGCATTGTGTTAGTGTTTGAGAAAAACTATGTTTAAAATGATCTTTGTAAATAGAATATATTTAAATGGTCTATACAAATAGGATATGAAAATTTTTCAGTGGTTTAATAAATTTTTAAAAGTTGGTTTAAAGTGATTCATAGTGGTAAGGTACGATATACCATTAGATAACCATCTCTAGATTTTTTTTATGACAACCAGAATGAATTTTATAAAGATTAAATTTAAGACAATTTTATTTATTATTTAAAATGATTTTTATACTTAAGTGACTTTCTTTATTTAAAATTGATTTTCTATAAAAAACATTTATTTAATTGGTCTTTTCGAGTAATGTTGATATTGGTTTAGAATTCCGTCTTTTGTATTGATGTTTTTTTATGTGTTTCATTTGTCGTGATATGTTGTTGATTCTTTCATGGTTTTTTGCTCGGTGCATATACGTATCCTTTCTTCAAAGGATTCTTATGTCATTTGATCAACGTCTATTTGCATTATGTGGAAATCTCCTTATGCATTCTAGCCTTGGACTCGATATCGTTTGTTATCCTAATTCGATTGTTAGTTAACCCTTGGGTTGTTGATACCGTTGAGTCGTGAATGATTTGATGTGCTTGTAGGAATGGACCGGTTGTCCAAGAGGAAGTTTAGGATAGTATGTCATGAGAAGGTGGTTAGGATACCGTTGGAAGGTGATGAGATACTTCGGGTTCATGGTGAACGTACTCAAGGAGTCATGAAAACCTTAATGAACACTAAGGTAGGTGAACCAAAACTGAGTGATATCTCCATCGTACGAGATTTTTTGATGTGTTTTCAAAAGATTTGTCGATGACCACCACAATGACAGGTTGAGTTCCACATAGATTTGGTTCATGGAGCGACGTCAGTTGCGAAGTCTCCATATCGTCTAGCACCCTTGGAAATGCAAGAATTATCTGAACAACTTCGAGAGTTGAAGACAAGGGTTTTCATACGACCTGTCATTTCCGTGGGAGCAATAGTGTAGTTTGTTAAGAAGATAGCATGGAGTTTCATTTGAAGTTGAGTTGGAATTTACTGAGGAAGAGAAGTTGTATGTAGGTTACTAGTGTGGGCTGTGAAGAATTGGGAAGTACCTACGACACATCCTGAGATATGATTATTCTTAGGATTGGCAAGTTACTTACCTACGTTTCATCGCACACTTTACTAAGATTTTTAAACCCATTACTTCCCTAACTGAGAGGAATCAGAAGTATGAGTGGGGCGCAGCAACATAAGAGCTTTCACGGACTTTGAAGAATAATTTGTGGACGCTTTGATAAAATGATGTAGTGTTGATACGTGCGTTTGAAAGGGAGAGTGAAACTAAAACAAGAAAGGAGCACTGTCATGACTATCCAGTCAAGTGTTAGGGACAAGATATTGGCTACTTCAAGTGAGACGTCCAAGGTAGAGAACGCACCAGCAGAAATGTTGCGTGACCTAGACCAACAAATGGAAAAGAGAGCAGATGATGGTTGTACTTTATGGATTAAATTGTATAGTAAGTATGAGTATGAAATTCGCTACCATCCAGGTAAGGCAAATGTGGTGATTGAGGCGTTAAGTAGGAAGGAACGAGTGAAACCTAGACGTGTTCGAGCGATGGCTATGTACTTGTTCAAGTATGGAGCAAGAGGAATGATACTAACAGCCAAAGTGAAGGCGTTAAAGCAAGCGAACGTTACTCGCAGAACCTACTTAACTGTTTAGATCAATAGATAGAAAGAAAAGGAGACGAGAGGTTAGTATTTTATGGATCGTATATGAGTTCTGTTAGTAGGGAATGACGAGGATGGTAGTAATGGATGAGGCTTATGCATCAAGGTACTTTGTACATCCGGTAGCAGATAAGATGTACTATAACCTTGGAGACATGTATTGGTAGCCACATGTAGAAAATATATAGTTACCTATGTTAGCAATTGTTGGATTTGTTTAAGAGGTGAAAGCTGTGATGTCGAAGACTTTTGGCTTACTGCAATAGCCTATGATACTTGAGTAAAAATGAGATTGAACCACCTTGAATTTTATCACTAAATTTCCAAGATCAAAGTAGTGAGTATGATGTGATTCGGGTGATGGTCGATAGACTGACCAAGTAGCTCATTTTCTAGCTATACAAGAGATTTCAAGATGTGAAGTTGAAAAGGATTTTTATTGATAAGATAATAGCAAGGAATGGAATTCTGGTGACCAATCTATAACACCCCCAAATTGGGTGGGTTGAGAGTGTTACTTCATAGATCAATAGCACAAGATATATATAAGAACGACCATTTAATAGTTGTTAAAACTGATACATTGGATTTAACAAATTATTTGTTACAAAAGCCAGAAGCTTCACTTGTTCGTTGTTTAAAATACAAAGATTCTAGTCTATAATAAATATTTCCCCAAAATGTAATGCAACCAAATCTTTAATGCATATAACTTCCAAAATAACGACCACCAATGTATCCCTTGTCTCGTACCTCATTGATCTCCTAAGAAAACATGCTTTAAAACGTCAACAATAATGTTGGTGAATTCATAGGTTTGTAAAATGTATAATGTAGGACCGCAAGATTTCCCCATGATAATGCAACAGATGCAAACATCACAAAATGTAATTACGTTTCCCTAAGCTCATGACACTGAAGCTCGACATGTATGAATTGCAATATAAATTGCCAACATTGCCCGTGATGATGTTCTAACCCGCAACATACCAAATGCGACATGGTATACGTTCGTTTGTTCAGTGATAGCTAATCACTCGAACGGGGATGTTAATCCCAAATAGATCTATTTAGAAATCTGTCTCTACATAAACGAGTATTGACAGTTCATTTGATATGGGCTCAGAGGGTTATCGCTACTTAGGCAAACACGTAATCATGTTAAAATGTACACTTGCGTCCAATTTGTAAAAGAATGAGTTTACTTACCAAAACTTTGTAAATCATTATAAATGTAAAATGTGGGGCTATGAACTCACCTTGAGTGAGTGAATCGACAATGTAAAACACAAACTGAAAATGCGTCACGAAAACGTCTGAATGCAACCTAATTAATTGTAGGTCGTATGAGTACTAAGTACTTTGAATAACTAATACCATATATAACTCTATATATCTACATCACCATCTATTTGTATTGGTGAATTTATAAAGTAAGAATGTTTATGAATATCACTTTAGTAAAAATGGCGTAACTTTCTCGTTTTATGTCTGTTTCGTACGTTCTTTACGTCCACGGTTTCGTATTAAGAAGATTTACCAAAATATTACATTTTAATATTTTAAGTCCTCTGATGAACAGTACTTTTTACTGTTCATGCACTTTTATAAATTTATTTTTATAAATTTAGTTATCGTACATCTTTTTTTTTTTTTTTTTTTTTTTTTTTTTTTTTTTAAGAGGTAAAAAGTCATTCTTATTCGTTTTAATTCTGTTTTAAAGATAAAAATGGGTTGATTTTTTTTTTTTTTTTTCCTTTCTAGCACGTCTTCGTATTTAAAATTTCTATCTAAATAAAGTATTTTTCAAATAATATCTTAGATGAAAAGTAACTTATTTTATAAAATCACTTGTTATATATTTAATTATATAAACTTGCAACTAGCATAACTTCTTCGTTATAGCTTGATTTTTCGAGTTCTCTATATGCCTACGATCGTCATGACATGTAGTATTTTATAAAATAAAAAATATATACTTTATTTTTGAATTTCAAACAGCAAGTTTGGATCATTTGCTTAAAAGGTTTATAAAATTGTTTTTATAAGTTTTTAGCTTAGTAAATTTGTTACAAGTCCACTACAAAGTCTTATACCACAAACCTTATATACTTTAGGTCCTTAGTCCATCATTTTTCCAAGAGTACAAGTCCTTATATTTCTTTTACTTATAAACTTTAATAAGTAAACCTTTAAACCATTAATTTATATATACTTTTATAAATTAACCAACACTTGTATAATACTTATACTTTCATTACCACATGATCTTAACATCCATATAACATATGACAAAGTATATTAAACCATGATCAAGTGTAAAAATCCATTTTACTGTTTATATGTTTCCCTAGATGGTGATCCACTATATAAACATTTATGATACATAAAATACACAAATGTAAAGTGGTGTACGGTTTTTAGATGACCTTAATATGAAGTATGATGATGAGAAACAAGATCTAAACCCTAGTTTAGAATCAAACCCAAGCTTCCACGACTTAGAAAACCCTAATTCCCTAGAAACCTTAATCTTAAACCTTTCTTGATTAACCCTTGTAAATGCTAAATCAAGCCTAGAATATGCCTTAGGATATCTTAGATATGATGTTAAAACACTTGTATACTTGCTAAATAAATTTTGTATGGATTATTTAGAGTGTTTGTGTTTGGCGTGGGCTAGAAGGAGAGACAAGAGAGATATGCGTGGTTTTCACTTTAAGGAAAAATGAGAAGTGTGTTTATCTAGCTAGTTGATTCCTTATATACTAAAACTTGGTCCAAGATTTAATCAATAATACTAGTTGAAAGTCTAAGACAAGATGAGTAAAATGGAGAAGATATTTGGTCTAAACACTATTTAAGGAGAAAAAATGGTCAAAAACACTAGTCATGTGTTAGCCATAATAAGTTTGAGGTTGTACAAGACTTTAGGAAGATATTGGTGTGCTCTTGGTTCCTTAGGGCGTATATTGCATCCAAAAATAAGGGGAGGGAGGTGCTAGTTGGTGATTTTTGTTATCTTGTATAAATATCTAGCATTATTTGAAGTGTAAGTTTATAAGGTATAATGTAGAAGTATAAACTAGTAAAGTGTATGTTCTAGTTGTTTTATTTTATGTACCATATGACTAACAATGTTAACATGGGTGAAATTTTATAAAACTTTGAGTATTGGGTATAATAATGGGTATTTGTTGAAGCGTATAAAAGTTTTGGTGGTTCCGGGAATGCCTAAACGTATTTTATCGCGAAACATAAACACTTTACGTAACCAATAAAAATAAAATGTACAAAGTTAATAATTATCCTCTAAATAATTATCTTACACTTGCTTGACGTAAACATTTAATTGTTTGATGCCCGTTTACGTTGAATGATAATTGTTAGCTTACGCGATTTAACTTAACGATTATAATTAAAAGCAAACACGAACAAGACCAAAAATAAATAGTGGATTAAATGACATCGTAAAATGACCTGAAAATATAGATTGTTACAGTCTCCTCCTGTTAAAAGAATTCAGTTTGAGTTGCCTTCCAGAGCGGTGTTAATGAAGAGGTGTGGGTATTATTATTTTTTATATACATGAACAGTAACCCCCAACGGCTATGAACAGTAACACCAATCATTGTTATTGTTCATCCTAGATATATAAGATCTAATCAATTTTGAGCTATAAACGATCTTATCAATTGGTATCAGAGCCTTGTGGCTCTTGATCTAGGATCTACAAGGTTTGTTAATGTCATGCTATGAAGGAAAAAGAAGGTGATGTTTACTGGTTCTGAGCGTGCTCATATAAAGAAGAAAGAAACCCTAATCTTTAAGGTCTTGCAATTGATGTGTGTTCAGATCTTGATTGAAATCGTAAAGGCATACAGGTGATGGTATTTTTGTTTGCCTGATGCGTAGTGATGTATGGGTTTGAGAAAGATAGCGGCTTGAAACCCTAATGATATTCATACTGATGTGGATGTCGTTCAATCATGCGTGAAGAAAGTATTAATGCTGGATGTGTTTAATACTGTTATTGAGCTCAAAGGTATGTTAATACTTACATTTATTGTTAATGTTGTTCGTGTGATGTACCTACTGGGCTTCAATATGATTTCAATTACTTTTGTTTGGGCTTCAACAACATTAATACTGCTGTTGTGATTTGAGTCGATAGCTTAGAAGAAACCCTAATTCGTGTGGGTCTTGAAAGCTGTCAACAAAAATAGCTGTAACACCCCCAAATTGGGTCGCAGCGGAATAAGGGTCCGGGGCGTGTTACTTCTCAGATCAATAACACAAGATAATATAAGAACGACCAAAAAGTCGTTTAAAACTGATACATTGGATTTAATAAAGTATGTGTTACAAAAGCCCGAAGCTTTACTTGTTTACTTGTTATTATTATAAAGATTTCTAGCCCATAACAAATATACAAAATGTAATGCGACTAAATCTTTAATGCATGACTTTAAAATATAACGACCAATGTATCCTTCGCACCTCGTGCTTAATGACCTCCTGAAAAAACATTGCATTTAAAACGTCAACATAAAGTTGGTGAATTTCTTAGGTTTATGTAAAGGTATATGCAGGACCGCAAGACTTTCCCCGTGATAATGCAACAGATGCAGACATCACAAAATGTAATTACGTTTTCCTAAGCTCATGACAC
>BQNB010054304.1:0-38666 GCA_026074375.1 Tanacetum coccineum | reverse complement strand
CGTCGATTGATTTTCAAATCAATTTTCTCGATTATCACTAACGTAAACCTGCAGGTTAAAACGGTGGTGACAGTATCCCAATCAACCAAAGTCGATTCATTACCACATGTTTATGCTCATTCTACAAAGACAATCTACCATGAAAGCTCAAGATTTAAAGTCAAAGACTTCCGCCAACTCTGATTTGAAGCTTTCAAGATGATGCATAGTATGAGAATGTTGGTCAAAGACACAAGATCGCAAGATGGCAAAGACGATGAAGACAATGACAAAGGCTCAAAGTCAAGATCACAAAGCATGAAGGAACAAACCTACAACTAAGAACAAAGAGAAAGACCAAGACCACATGAGCTTAACGACAAAAGCAATCTCATTGATCTCATGAAGGAGTGTCATCAATGAACTCACTTCGGGGGAGATTGTTAGCCTCAAAATATTGAGTCGAACATGAAGTTCGTCCATTATGTATTTTAGTCTCGGTCAATCAATTAGTTAACGTTGTAATAGAAATGTATCGGGAATCGGGCTCGATAGTTAATCTAATATTGTATATGTTTCGGGTTTAATCCCAAGCAAAACCCGAGCCCGGGTCCTAGTCAAATATCCCGAACGTCACTTAATGTGTCGGGGTATATAAGTAACTTTTCCACCTAGGAAAAGTTAGTTGATTTCATAATAAACATTTCACTTTTCTATTTTCTCTCCCATCTCACTCTCTCTCTTCTTTCTCTCTCTAGGAAATCATCTCACTCTCTTTCTATATTTCTTGATCTAGATCCGTGTATGATATGAAGTGTATGTGTTAAAGGGATCCAACAATAACTTTTTATGCTTTTACGAATCTTTATCTCCTACTCGTCTAGAGAATACAAAACCAAGTAATCGTTTTATGTGATGAAACAAGCAAATGAATAATTTTTTCCCGAATAATTTTTTTACGTTTCGGGGGGTTTTTTTTTTGGCGATACGTTATGTGGGGCTAATTTTTAATATTTTCTTTTTTTTATGATTCGGGGAAAAAAATTTTGCGTTGAGAAGGGCTAATATTTTCCTGAATATTTTCTTTTTTTGGGACGGTTTTGTAAATTTTTTACGGGAATTTTTGTGTAAGAAAATCGTAAATAGTTAAAAGGTGAGGGTCCGTTTTGTATTTTTTTTACTTTGGGCCAGATTTTAGGCTATTTTTGGGTTTTTTTTGGCTAATTTTTTCCCGGATATTTCCTTTTTTTGTATGATTCGGGAATTTTTTTTTTGCGTTGGGACGGGTTAATTTTTTCCCGAATATTTTCTTTTTTTGGGACGGTTTTGTAAATTTTTTTACGGGAATTTTTGTGTAAGAAAATCGTAAATAGTTAAAAGGTGAGGGTCCGTTTTGTATTTTTTTTACTTTCGGGTTTTTTGTGTAATGCAAATCGTAAATAGTTAAAAGTTGTGGACTGTTTTGTATTTTTTTTTTACTTTTGCCAGATTTCAGGCCTATTTTGGGCTAGGTTTTTCTACTTTGGGCCAATTTTGGGCCACATTTTATGCGAATTTTAGGCTAGTTTGTCGACAAATGTGTATATTAGTAATAATTTTTTTTATATGGCTTATGTGTTGGGCCTCATGTTTAAAGTGTTGTTTTTTTTTGCTATATGAGTTTTTTTTAATATAATGGGTTGTACGTTTGTGACCATATCGATTATTTTAAAGTTATTAGGTATCGAAGATGTTTCCGCGGGTATTTTTTTTTATCTAAATAAATCAAAACTTTTGTAATATTTTTCCCTCCTACTTTGTGCATACAAATTAAAAAAAAAACAAAATAATTAAAAAAAAAAAAAACTAAAATCGGGCTGACCCAAAATCAGATGCCGTTACTGTAGCAAGTGGCCCACTGTCAAAACGACAGTGGATTTGTCACTCAATGTGTATATTAGTAATGACAATGTAGAAACCATATTTTGAATATCAAAATAACTTTACCAATCAAGATTGCCATGTCAAAACATATTCAATCATCTAATCTTCATTCTTAATTCTTTTGGAGAGACAAACTATTAATGTTTCACATATATCGACCGAAAATTAAACCCAACTTCGAACTGTATAACGGTTTACTCATACGCCACTAGACAAAGACCGTTTAGTTGTTCTATATTTTCCTATTTTATCATCCACGTTTACTACTCCCTCCGTCCCATAATTATAGTCCATGTTTCCTTTTTTGTTTGTCCTGAATTAATTGTACACTTCAAAAAATAGATAAGAAATTTATATTAAGTTTAACATATCACTATCACTTGTTGTTATTATTACAAACTTTAAAGAAGTTAAAAATTAATTGGTTAAGGGTAAAACTGTCATTGTGCAAAAAGTAAGAGAGAGAAAGTTCTAATAATGATGTTTTTCTTAAACTGCGTGTTTTTTGTCGGTGGACTATAATTATGAGACGGAGAGAGTGATATTGTTATTTTAGAAAAAGTGACTTAAACTCTAGGGTTTATTTGGTAATTTGGTAATTGTATGACTTGTTACACAAGTCTTGGTATTTGAGTTCGTTTAAAATAAGGAAACTAATCTATAATGGTTAGTTTATCCTATAATAGAGATTGATAGCATTAGATTCTTTGTACTTTTGAATTGGAATTTTGTATTGGTACATTTGAATTTGTCTTTTTATTTGGTTTGATAATTTGAATAAAGCTTCCGCTTCATTTGTTCGAATTAGTTGTTTGCTTCGTCTTTGAATTATCAACATGTTATTTGTAAATTGTAATGATGGTTTACTTAGGACGATCGGTAAGTACAAAGTTTAAGAATATAAATTATTTCTATTTTGTGATATTTTAACTAGATTAAAGAAAGGCTATACGTTATGAGGTATTAAGGTGTATCATACAAAGGCGAAGCCGGAAAATTATAGTCGAGGGGGCAAACTTTGATAATAGTAACCAAGTTTGAGATCGGTTTCAATTTGGTACCTTAAACTTTGTATCAACCACTAAAACCATCAAAGTTTCCAATTTGTTCCATTCTTGTGTAATTTTTATGTTTGAGTGACCTAAACGAAACACTTCTCAAACTTGGTTATTATTTTGTGGTTATTTTTTATGTTTAGTTGTGCATTAAGAGTTATACATAAAGTTGGTTGGAAGTAGTTAAATTCAGATGGTGGGTATTTAAAATTAATGTACAACATGTTAATGCATACATGGACACTTTAAACACACAAATTTTAGAAAATTACATAAGAATGGAACAGTTTTGAAAGTCTGATGGTTTTTATGGTTAATATAAAGTTTGAGGTACCAAATTGAAACACTCATGAAACTTAGTTACTACTGTGTGACATATTTAGTTCTATAAACTACATTAGAAATTGGTCCGTTTAAAGGTCAAATTAGAAAAGGCAATGAGATATTTTAGAAAATTATACTACAATTATTTTTGCTAGGGGCACATATACACCCGACCCCTTTGTGTCTCCGCCACTTGTATTATCCGTAATATTTTAACTCGATGGAGATTGGCATCAAGTGCCTTCATTAGCATCATCACTTGGGTGTCTTGGTGTGCGTTAGGATTTTGTTTTATGTGACGACATTACAGAATTACTATAGTTTAACATACCATCATACGTAGGGACTAAAATTGTCAACTTAACATACTTATGTATTAGATGGTGGTATAAATACCCCTTCATTGCTTCCATGGAGGGGTGAGACACTTGTAACATTTTCACTTTTTATATATTTTACACACATTTGTTTCCCCCTCTACTCTCTCTCTCTAAACATGACTACCATATGGTTTGATTCGCCAAGACCACCGGATCAACGATTCTTTTATATTTGACAAGTGGTATCAAGAGCCATGGTTACACTCTTGGGCCGATTTGATTTTGTTCATCTTTTCAGCAGCTTATTATAAGCTTATTTCTGCTAATTTTCGTGGCTTATTTGGCTGTTTTGTGGTAATACGTGAATCTGTGGTAAAACAACTTCTTTCTAGCTTCTTGTTAAATCTTATTTGGTTTCTTTTATGCTACAAAACTTTCACAAAAAGCAGATATGGGCCACACACTGTCTTAGCTTATTTTTGAGCTTATCTGTAGGTTATTGTGGGGTCAAACAGCTTATTTTTTCAAAGTTTATTATTTCTGGGCTTAGTTGGGATGCTTAATAGCGGTTTGATCCATAAAGTACATTCTTTTTGTTTGTATTGCATGAAATCAAAAATTGTACTAGGCAAAATAGTACAAAAGTACAACAGTGACAGTTGCCAGCGGTTTGACCGTGGCGGTTTTCCGTGGCGGTTTGGTGAACAGGTGTCAGAAGACTTTTTCATGGCCCAAACTAAACAAACCTCTGCCCATTTCAAAACTAGGCAGCGGTTTGGTGTAAATGGTGGTAGAGGTTTGGTGGTAGCTGTTTGGTAAGTGGCGGTTTGACGGTGGCGGTGTGATGGTGGCGGTTTGGTAAACAGGTCTGGTGGCGGTTTGGCAAACTTTATGCCAGCGGTTTGCTTCCCACAACCCTAACCGGGTCAACTCGGTTATTACCGAGTTGGCCGAGTCAAACTCAACCGAGTCAGCCAAATTGAGTCAACCGAGTCAAACAGATAAGACAGAAATGAAGGAGAAGGAGAAGAAGACATACTCGAATCAAGACTCCAACCACAAACCACATCAAACCCACGACCGAATCTACTCATAACAACAACAAAATCAACATCCAACAACATCAGCCTCAATCCATCATTTTCCCTTCGTCACATATCATTTTTCCAACAAATCCAACAATCATCTAATCCTAATCCCATCGTCATACAATCCATCTCCTTCAATCAACCACAAGACTCGAATCAGAACAAGTACAATAATTGATCTCAGATCTTGATTCGTGTGGTAGTAAACATTGTTTTAGACCTGATAAAGACCACACACACGACATTCAAGCCTCATCATCGATCTATATAGGTGAAAACCTTCGTTCAATTTACGAAAATAAAGATAGACTAATAACATATTTGTTATAATTTACTCTTTGTTTCGATTTGAAAACAAGAAAACACACAAATTACAACCTTACCCGAGACCTTTGATAAAGATCTTAGTCGTCACTTAATGATCTTCGTGTCTTCGTGTTCGTTCAAGTCTTAAATGGGGTTTTCTTGCTTCGTTATAAACAAGAAAAAAGTTTGTGAGATTCGTATCTTAAGTGATGGATATTGGGCTTGTCCTTCATGGTTTTAAATACAAGGCTGATTTGAGTTTATGTCTCTAATATAATTTATTGTAGCTCTGTATTTGGATGAGAGCAAAGTTATAAATAGCGTGAGGCGTGGCGTGGTGGCAAGGCCACACCTCAAACCTTAGGAGCCTTTGTGAAGCCATATCGTATTTCAAGGCGTGACTATAGCGGCAAAATAATATTCATAAATTTATATAATAATATCATATTTCATATACATATCGAGTTTACAAAAGGTGCTATGCATAAAAGCAATATGAAATACTATAGTCAATAGTTTGTCCAAAGCTATAAAAACAAATGTAGATACATATTAGTCATAAAAGTTAAAAAAAACATACTAAGAGCCATTAAGGATGTTGACCAAGGGTATTAAATGCTAAAGTACAAACATCAACATACCCGTTCTCATTACAGATCAATATAACTTTACGGTACAAAAATCAACATACGGGTAAGCTATTTGCTAAAGTAAGGATACTAATTGCAAATGATGCTAATTGAAGTACCAGTAGTTAAATTGGTGTTAAAGTACCGTTAGCCATTTGAAAACAAAACCAACTCAGTAACCATTCACATAAAACATTAGAAGACGTCAACATAAATGTCTCATGCATATTTAGTGTATGGTATTGGACAATGGACATCAACTTAGTAGCTACTAGTGAACTTGTAGTCTACGTGGTCATATAATGACTACTACTTAAAATTAAGTTAAAAATTACTAAGCCCAAAAAGAAATAGCCTAAGTATAAAATAGCCCAATTTTTTTCTAAAAGCTTTTAAAAATAGGGCCACGCCTTGCAATTTAGCGTGCCTTTGCGCGCCTTTTGACGCCTTGACCCACGCTACGCCTAAAGCCAACGCCAAGGTCCATATCGTAACGGAGAGGCTACGCCTTTGCGGCGCCAAGGCGCCCCTTTTTGAACACTAGATGAGAGTGACGATATTTATTTTTGGTGGCTGCAAAGAAAAACACAGATGGGGGCGTGTGTTTTTGGTGGAGTAAAAATTAGGGTAAAGTATTGAGTTGGAGCTTAAATATAGTGGTTATTAGGTTAAGTCAAGGTGGACCTTGTTCATTTTATTTGATGGGTATAAATGTATAATTGTCGTTGGGTTGGAATTGTTTTCAATTGTTATGGGCTGGTTCCATTTAGTGGTTATTAGGTTAAGTCAAGGTGAACCTAGTTCATATTATTTGATGGGTATAAATGTATAATTGTCGTTGGGTTGGAATTTTTTCGAATTGTTATGGGCTGGTTCCATTTTATCTTTAAACCAATGGATGGAATTTTAACCAGGATGTGGACTAGATTATGGTTTGAATGAATATTAATTTTATTTGAAACGGTTGTTGCTATTGTTAAGATTAAGCTGATTTTTTTAAAAGTGGTATTTAGCTATTTTTGAGGTTATAGTGATAAAGTGACAATTATTTTTAAGTGACGAGACCGGGATCGATCATTATAAAGAATCATGGAATTAAATTTTAATGGCTAGAATTGGTATTAAATTTTTCTAAGTGACTACGGAGTTGATTATGTATCACTTATTTGAGATTGAAGTTGGGTTTCACGAAAGCGTGTACTTAATTTATCTTGAAGTCGGGGTTGGTTGGATGCATGACTTTCAATGATAACATGCTCGAGCTTAAGATTTAAGTTGAAGACTTAGGTTATTTAGTTACCAGCAGTCGGGGTGGATGGTTGAAGACCTGGATAACTATCACTTAAAGGAGTTACGTTGTAGTACTCAGTGTCACACGCTAAAGACATTATGGATAATCGCAAGAGGTGATGAAAGTCTCATACTTTGGGAGAGGTATTGAGTACTTAGAGATTTGCTTGGAGCACAAATTCTCTACACCATTTTTCCATCATTAGTGCAAGCTTAAGTCACAAGAACGGGGAATTCTACTTCAATTTCAAGTTTGGTATATCAGGTTTACTCCATCAGTGGTCACTTCAAATAGCCTACAAAGGGGCCGGTAAAGACAGTCAGAGAGAGTTTATGAGTAGAGATTTGATCCGCAGTTGATTCTCACGGGATAGATGTGAACTAAATTATTCTTCTCACAAGATTTCAAGTATACGTGCGTACAATGTTTTGCTGATTTTGAGGTATCAAAATCAGCAAGGGGGAAGGAGACATACATCTGAACGCACAACGAGTACACATGACGAACTTCATGTCTTTTTCTTAATTGTGGTCATTCCGGGAAGACTAACGTCATAACCGCAGAGAAAATCTGTGTTTTAACTAGTGGATTTTGGTGTACTATTCCAACTACACAGGGGAAGAGATGTAAGAAACAGTTTCTGATGATAAAAGAGGTACACAATGGTATGATGATTCCTCTATATAGTCAGTGTCTTGCAAGAAGAAATGTTTACATCCGGGACTTAGTTGACTTTGGTGTTATCATTTTGGCTACTTGGAGGGTTTAATTGTCTACATCCGAGACTTAGCTAACCTTTGGTGTTACAAATTTTTTATCATTATCCTGAAGGAAGGAATGCGCACGTTCGGGACTTAATTGACTTTGATGCTACAATTTTGACTCCATAAATGGGATAGAGTGTGTACTTCGGGTTTTTGGGCTTCATACAATGAGACTGGTTGCATCTCTTCATCTACATGGGGGAAGAGATACCTTAATACTGTTGGTATGCATTACTTGAGCTTCCAGTGGGAAGAAATGTGAGAAGAATTATTCAAGCGTGAGAAGATATGTTGCTGATCCAGTTAATGTTTCCTCAAACAATTAATCACTACGTTTTTTATTAAAGAAGCAGTAACATTTGATGTGGGAATCATACTAATTCCGATGTGCACTTAATCATTTTAAGCTTGAAAGAAAGATTTGAAACTGCTCAAGAGAAGATTGATTGTTTGGGGGGAAGCTATTAAAGCTTCATAATGAATAATATGTGGCATGAATTAGAGGGAAGCTAATTCAGAAGCTTCGCCTTAACCAGAAGTGTTTGGGTTACTTAGTTTGTGCCTATTATAGTATTTCTCCTACAAGTTACTATAAAGATGATTCATCGTTGAGTGCAGACTTGAAGTCAAATGAAAAGCAGATTCTAGAAAACTTCGACATGACCAGAAGTGCAAGAAAATGAAGTTTTCAAGACATGCAACTAATTCAGAAACTTCGAGATGACAAGAAGTGTAAGAAGAAAGTTAAGCCTTCAAGCAGATCAAAGGCCAGTGAAGACATTGTGACAACCCGAGAATTTCCGTTCAATAAGTTAGCCGTTTCCGTGTAGCAATTTGAATTTTTAAATGTTAATTCCGTATATCGTCTCATGGGGGAAGATTGTTAGGATTTCGTTTTATGTGACGCCATTACGGAATTACCATAATTTAATATACCATCATACGTTGGGACTAAAGTTGTCAACTTAGCATACTTATGTATTATGGTGGTATAAATACCCCTTCATTGCTTCCATAGAGGGGTGAGACACTTGTAACATTTTCACTTTTCATATATTTTACACACATTTGTTTCTCCCTCTACTTTCTCTTTCTAAACATGACTACCATATGGTTTGATTCACCAAGACCATCAGATCAACGATTCTTTTATATTTGACAGTGTGGCATATATATACATGAGAAACATGGCATATATATTCATGATAAACACATAGGGTTCGTTTGGTAGGACATAATGAAATGTCAAATGAATGAAATAACCGACGTAATTGAATAAATAGTGTAATTTAATGATTCATTACCATTATTAATCATGTTTGGTTTATATGATAAGACGTAATGGAATTATAATAAAAAGACTAAAATGCCCATTAATGATAGGAAAATTATTTAATATGGTTAATTAATGGTGAAGTTTTATGTAATTTTGATTCCATTACAAGATGTAATGATAAAAAAGTAGAGGGCTCCTAAGGAATAGTTTTGGATGAGTCATTCCTTGTAATGAATCATTACATTACATAAATGTAAACAACATTTTTTCATTACATCGTAATAATCTTTTCCATTCTCCCTTTGATTACAACATAACAAACACTACGATATTTCCTTTTAGTTTTCTACTGTATATGCATGAGAAACACATATTTAAGCCGAAAAAATAATTAGTTATTGTAATAAGAAATCATTGAAAGGTACAAATAAGTAGTTGAAAACTTGAAATGTAACACTAATATAACAACAATGATAAGTTTCTACGAGTTTAAAATGCAATGCAAATTTTTCGAAATTACATAAGTTTAAAATTAAGAAGGAAATATGTGTCATTTTATCCCTTCACAATAGGTTCTTCGTACAGAGTCGTTGTCGTGCATATACAAAACTGTTCCGAAAAAACAAACACGATAGAACTGGGCAGCATAAAGCTCGCATAAAAAACAGTAATAGTACCTGACACGTGGCAGATTCCCAGTACATCACACATTCTTGTCCCAATTTTCTCTTTCAGGTGGGACTAAAATAATACTATGTTGTCTCAGACATACTCTTGTAGCCATTACCAAAATCAGCCCCTCTTATTTTGAAGTTATACTATAGTGTTTCACTCATGTTTCACAAAACATTTAAGTCGAGGTAATCGGTGGTTGATTTTGTGGTCAGTCGCCCCCCAAAACGCATCCCCCGTTACATTTCTCTCATGGAACGCGTGTTTACTCGACCGAGTCATCTCCTTTGTTTAATAAATTGTTTGTGAGTGGTGTGTGTGTTGTATGAGGTATATTTGTTTTTACAGTGGGGTATGCTTTGTATGGTGACCGTGGTCGCCTTATTACGAACATTATGTCGCTCAGTTGGTCTTAGAGAGAGAGAAAACTGAGTTGACGTTGAGGTGGCAAGATGACGAGGGTCACATGCGGTCACCGTTACATGTGGTCTAAAGATCTGGATTTTGTTAAAGACAATTTTAAAAAATGTGGTTAACGAGTTTGCCTGCCCGCGCTCCGCTGCGGGATGTTTGACGGGCGGCGGTTTTGGTTAACTGTGGTATGTATGTTCGAATGGATGTGATGAATGACTTAATTGTTGACAAAATTCGCCAAGCAAAATATATTGCGAAGTCATAACATTTTGAAACATAAAGTTCAATACATAATTGTGTCCATCGGTCCAAAAATGACAAAAAGATACATAGGCATACGCTACTGTTTAGTTCTTGCTGAAACTGGGAGCACCCGCGGCTGCATCTTCTGGATTTGACTTTTAACGTGATCAAAAGGCAAACTTGTTGCAACAAAGAATTGCACCTGCCAAAAAAACAACAATAAATCTGAGCAACCAAGTGTTTATCCGTGATTTATAGTCTTATTGAAAGGCGCATTTCATTGGCATAAAGTGATTATATTTTATGATACCAGCTTACGAATAAGTAAAAAAAACCAAACAACTCCTATAAGCAGTTTTGATAGTCAACTCCAAAGAGAAACTTTAAAGTTGTTATCTAATAAGAAATCATATACGATGCATATAAGCAATCTCAAATAGCCCCTTAATGTTTTATTTAAAAGTACAATCCAAAACAACCTCTGTAAGAGGTTATTCTAATAAATAATCCCAAGCAACCCCTTAGAAGCAGTTTCAATAAGAAATTTTACACAATAGATAGACGTTTTAATAACTAATCCCAAACCACCATATGAGCAGAAGGTTGAATTCTTGTTTCATCAAAAGGAATAACACCGAGACAATCATCGTTTTTAAACTCATTCCAGATACATCATTCGGTTTTAAACTAATCCCAAAAATGTCAATTTGAAACATCAATTTGTTTTCTTACTCATCCTAAATACATCCATACATAACAATAAACAAAAAAATGTAAGTTGTTTGTAACTTCTTGTGGTTGTTACATATTGGTCCATCATGATTTAGTAAAGAAAGTTGCAGTAGTATAGTGGTTGACCTAAAAAATGTTTTGGAGAAAAGGAAAGGCAATTATCATTTGTTAAAGTCGTTTGCAGAAAGAACACAACTGACAATTGAAATGTTAGTCAAGTATAAAGCAATTTTAAATTTGCACTACTAATATATACTAAATTCACAATAAGTATGTTGACATACATATAACTTGTTTGCTATCTAATGTAATCCTTTTAAATTCACTCAAAAACATTACAATAAGGGCTTAATGGACAATTATATCTTGTCGGTGGATATCACCGCTGGTGATGAAACGAATTCTTTAACCCGTTAAAGTATAAAAGTTGCGTACCTCAAATTTAAGGCTAAGATTATGTGACTCCGCAATGGCCTTTAACAGTTGCGACCATGGCCTCATTCGAGGATTTAGAGCTGCAGCCCATCCTGGTTTACCACCTAGCAACAGAAAACAATGCATAAAACTGAATCCAAGAACTTACAGATTTAGACCAAAAGATCTGATTCATAATTAAAATAATTGACTTGATTACTTACCTCGACCTCATAAGTTATCATTGTTTTATCCATAGCTCTAGCATAAAACTCCTCATACCTATCTGGTTGTGAAGGGTGAACCCTGTTCAGCACAACCTTCATAATGCATCAAATCATATTTTTAGTGATCATTGACCTTCGCGATTCTGGATTCCTGTTTCAGTACTACCATACTATCATGAGAATTTACACTGCATAATAAAAACATTATGAGAAATCAGTCAGTGTGCAAGAACTCGCAAGGAAATTTACAAGGAAATTCAGAGAAGCTACTAAAACATGGAAGTCACTGGAAATTCGTGAAAATCATAGAGCAGCCATCATCATTAGAAAGACATAGGAAAACAAACATTAAAGCGTCAAAGAATTTATTCAACTACAAAATAGAGATCTGTTCATAAGTAATATACTAACAGTTTGCCCTGTTGTATTTACTATCAACATTAGCTATCAATTCAAAGTCGGTTTATTAAGGGGGTGTTTGGATTTGCGTTCTGAAACTGAGTATCTGATATTGAGGCTTGAGGTTGAAATAAATGAGTTTTACTGATTGAATCAACAAAGTATGCTTCTAAGTATTTACAGTGAAATAACCAAGTTTATATTAACTGCAAGAAAAGTAAATAAAAATTACCTATTTACCCATTCGCTTTATTAATTTGTGAGTTTAACTACTGGGAAGAGAGAAGATAGTCATACCATTTGTGACCCTCAGTAAGGCGCAAATCTGAACCCAAAACTCTGCAGGACGCGTGCAAGTGTTCTGTATCTGACCTCCGTGAGCCCGTGACCTGATATTCTGGCGACTGGTTTCAATTTGCGAGTGTGGGACGCCTAAGTTCAGCTAAGACTAAATTAGAAGAGAAATGGTAAGCGAGTAGCCACGTTAAGACTTGTGTTCGTAAACCAAGCCAAACATAACTTCCAAATTCAGTGTTTTTTTACAATATGTACGCCACGGATGGAAGCCTACCAAGTTTGCAACACCGCGATACAAACCATCTCAGCCTTACCTGAATCCAATGTAACACGTGCGTAACACCCCTTGTCCGTTTCAGCGTTCGCACACACCCATTCCCACACCCACTTCAGCCCCTAAACGGACCCATGTCAGCCACCGTTTTAGCGTCCAAACAACCCATTTCAGCTCCCACTTCATCACCCAAACCCACCTGTTAGCCTCAAAATAATGAGTCGAACAATGGAAGTTCGTTCATAACTATCTTAGGTCTCAGTCATTAAATAATTATACGTTGTAAAAGGCTACACGGGTAAACGGGCTCTTAAATGTAATCTAACCGGTCAAGTGTATCGGGCGAAAGCCCAAGTAATCCTGAGCCCGGCCCGTAGAAATACCAAGGCATGAAAGCCTCTTGGTATTAAGTATAAATACCCCTCTCCAAGAATGGAGAAGGGGTTGGTTGGTTGCCATTTTTCTCATTTGAGTATATGTGTAAACCTTCCACCTCTTTAATTTCTCTCTACAATTCTTCCAATTCTTCTCATCTTATTTTTCTTGTTTCTATAATGAAGTGAAAGTGATATTTTGGGTTACCGACAAAAACCTTCTCAACGGAACCGGAGCCTCAAATGGGAAAGGTTTTAAGATAGAAAAGATATAAAGAGTAGAAAATATAAAATGTGTCATTTGATTAATAGGGGTATTTTAGGCATTTAATCACTCTCTTTTAACTTCTCATTTAAGCCTCATTAACCGCTGGGGAACCGTTTTCCCAACTGGACTTAAGTGTATGTTGGAAGCCTATTGTGGATACCAAAAGGAGATAGAGTAGTTGATCGCTTGTTGGATAGTCGTAGTAGGGCTGGACCCGCGGAGTCGGGTGACTCTTATGAAGGTAAAGTCAAACCCAAGCGAGGCCCAGAATTGGTTTATTCCGTCTTTTACCTCGTCACGTTGTTATTGATTAATTCTTTTGAATATCTGGTATTTTGGAGGCGCTGCGAGACTTTCATTCCTTTATGTCATTTTTGACTTTATCTTTATATAAGTAAGTAGTTATTTGTTAGAGCATCCTTTATGTGTTATGTGGTAGTGATTTAAGATGTGCAATGTGTATTATAGTGATATGATCATTTGAGATGTGTAGTCTTGGAAGTAAGTACACGTAGGTGATGAAAGTGAAGGCAATTATAATCATGGTGGCCCGATAATATAAAAGCAATCACATCGTGGATTGTGACCATGATTGCATTGTTTGATGTTTTGTTGTTACTGTTTGTATGCAGGGTTGTGGTAATGTTGAATCACTGACTAAGGATGGTTATATGGTTAGGGAATTATTCTCTTAACCTAATGTGCGGATGTGTTATGGATAGTTGTGTAGATAGTAAGTTTTCTCTTTATCTAACGTTTGCGGATACATATTAGTACTACTATTACTATAATTCGCGGTTTGTTGTTTGCTCGATTTTTCGTTCGGATTCCTACTCTAAGTGTAGAATCCCTTCATCGTACTTTTGTTGTAAGGAGGTCCTATCTTCCTATTCGACGTCTTGATGTATATTGGTTGTTCGGATCTGCTGCTTTTGGTTATTAGTACATTTCACTGGTTTTCCCGTAAGTTGACTTCTCGTAGGAATATCGGAATTTTTCCTTTTAAGCACTATTTGTTCGTGACAATTTAGTACGGATATTTACTCCCTTGGTTGTATATCTCTTGGTTTTCGTAACCCGTTGGCGACGTGTTAGTATCGATGCTTTTAGGCTTTTTGCTATGTTGATCGTTATTTCGAATATGTCCTTACCATTTTCTTTTAGATCCGTAACATCTTGCATAAGTTTCTTCTTGTTTCCGAAGTTCGTTTGATTTTATTTCTGGAGTATAGGTTTTTGGTTTTTGATTTGTTTCAAACTTTAAAATGGTGTTAGAGTCTGTACGTTGTTTTAAAAATCCCTTTGTATTGCGGTGTCTTTGTTTGAGTAACATCTGGTTATAATTGATGTCGGAATTATAAAAAAAAACACTTTGAAGAATATTCTTGGTGAGTGTTGGCTAAAACTGTGTTTAAAATGATTATTGTGAATAAAATGTGTTTAAAATGATCGTTGTGAATAGAACATGTTTAAGTGGCCTATACAATTAAGTTATGAAAATTGTCGTGTGGTTATTAAATTCTAAATTTTATTATGAAAAGTAGGTTTAAAATGATTCATGGTAGTAAGATGCGATACACCATTAGATAACTATCTCTAGATTTTTATGACAACCATGATTAAAATGAATTTTACAAAGATTAGACTTCAGACATTTTTTTAAATGATTTTTATATTTAAAACGACTTTCTTTATTTTAAATTGATTTTTTTATAAAAACATTATTTAATTGGTTCTTTCGAGTAAAGTCGATTGTTGGTATAAGAATTTTGTCTTTCGTATTTATAAGTTCTGGTGCGTAATGATTTTCGTTATGTGTTTCTTTTGTCGTGGTACGCCTGTTGATTTTTTTTCGTTTGCGTTTTCACTCGGTACATATATGTATCCTTTCTTTCAAAGGATTCTTATGTCATTTGATCCACGTCTATTTGCATATGTAGAATCCCTCATATGTATTCTAGCGGTTATTTTATATTCGTTCGTTATCCTATTCGATAGTTCATAATCTTTAGAATTTGTTGATACCGTCGGGTCGTGGAAGCTTTGGTGTGATTGTGGGAATGGACTGATTGTCCAAGAATAAGGTCGTGATAGTATGTCATGAAAAGGTGGTTAGGAATTCTTTAGGAAGGTGAAGTGATACTTCGCTTATTCTTTATTTTCTTTTTGGGTTCAAGGTTGAAACGTACTCAAGGAGTAGCATAAACCTTACTTGAACACGAAGGTAGAAGACCGAAAGTAGGAGTGAGACTTCAGTTCGAAGGAGATTTTGTTGATATGTTCGAAAGACTTGTCGATGACACTACAACGATACAAGTTGAGTTCAGCATAGATTTAGTTCCCTAGAGCGACGCAGTCGCAAAGTCTCTAATATCGTCTAGCAACCCTCGAAAATGCTAGATTGTTTTTGTACAACTTAAAGAGTTGCAAGGAGACAAAGGTTTCATCGACCTAGTTATTTCCGTAGGATTTAGCACGTTTGTTTGTTAAGAAGATAAGCATGGACGATATTTTGAAGTTAGTTTTATAATTACTGAGAAGGAGAAGTTGTTATGATAAGTTTTACTAAGTGAATGAGGCAGTGAAAGATTAGAAGTACTACGACACCATCGAGATATGATTATTCTTAGGATGGCTGGTTACTAACTACATTTCATCGCATACTTTTCTAAGATTTGTAAACCCATTACTTCCCTAACTAAGAAGAATCAGAAGTATGAGTGGGGCGCAGAACGAGAAGAGGCTTTCCAGACTTTGAAGAATGATTTGTGTGACGCTTCGATAAATAGAATGTAGTGGTTGATGCGTTGAGTAGAAAGGAAGAGTGAAACTAAGACGAGTAAGAGCAATGTCCATGACTATCCAGTCAGGGTGTTTAAGGGACTAGTATTGGCAACTTCAAGGAGGCTTGTAAACACCCCCAAAATGGAATCCCCCCCCCCCCCCCCCCCCCCCCCCCCCACCACCACCCACAGCAGAATAGGTATGAGGATGGTACATCATAGATCAATAACACAAGATATATAAGAACGACCTAAAGGTCATTAAAATGATACATTGATTTAGCAAAGTGTTTGATACTATAAATCCGAAGCTTTAATTGGTCTATAATAAAATTACAAGATTCTAGTTCATAACAATTTATCCCAAATTGAAATGCACCAAATCTTTAGCATGTGACATCCAAAATATATAAGCACCAATGTATCCCTTGCACCCCGTGCCTTATTGACCTCCTGAAAAACATTGCTTTAAAACGTCAACATATTGTTGAGTGAATTCATAGGTTTGTAAATGTATAATGTAGGGACCGCAAGCTTCCACATGATAAATGCAAAGATGCAAACTTCATAAATTGTAATTACGTTTTCTTAAGCTCATGGACACTGAAGCTCGCCTGTATGAAATGCAATATAATATTGCAACATGAATGTGATGATGTTTTAACCCGCAACATCCTATGTCCGACATGGTATACGTTGTTTGTCTAGTGATAGCTAACACCGAATGGGGATGTCAACCCAAATAGATCTATTTCTAAACATTCACGCTCTCAACAGTAACTGACAGTCTTGATATGGGGCTCAGATGGGTTAGCGCTACTTAGGACAAGATACGTAATCAAGTAAACTGTACACTTGCGTTCCAATTTGTAAAACGTGATATGTTTATACCCAAAACTTGTAAATCATTATAAATGTAAAACGTGGGGCTATGAACTCACCTTGAGTAAATGAATATCAAGTATAACACAGAAAATGCGTTAGATAAACGCCGAATGCAACCTAATCAAGTATAGGTCGTATAAGTTCTAAGCACTTTGAATAAATACTACCATATATAATTCTATATAGCTACATCACCATCTAATCTTGTTTGTGAAATCATATTATTAAAATTTAAAACGTTTTATAAATATCTCAATAGTATATAAAAATGACGAATTTCTTCGTTTTTTAGACGTTTGGTATGTTTCTTACGTCCACGCTTTCGTTATTAAGATGAGTTATCAAAATATTACATTTTCATATTTTTAAACCTACTTGTGAACAGTACTTTTTACTGTTCATGACAGTTATAAACTTATTTTTATAACTTTAATTAACGTAAAACCCGTAAATGTCGTATCTTGTTCGTTTTAGATCCGATTTTAGCGATTCTTTCGAGCACGTCTTCGTAATTAAAAGTTCTATCTATTTAATGATGTTTTCAAAATGTTATTTACTGATGTGAACAGTAACTTTTATAAAAATAGTTTTATAAAAGTAGTTATTGTCGTAAACTCACGTAATTCACAACTCCTTCATTATTAATCGTAAAATTAGGATTCTTATTGTTTTGAAATCCTAAAATTGTATACTAACTGATAAAAATATGTCTATATTTTCATTAGATGTGAATAGTAATTGGTTTTTATAAAATTTCTTTTATAAACGCGTTTAATTAACGTATAACTAAATTAGCGCATCTCCCATTTTATTTTTTTTTCCTTTTCTTTTAGTTTAATAAATCAGTTTTCGAGTTCTCTACATGCCCACGATCCTTGTGACATGTAGTATTTTATAAAATCATAAAATATATGCCTTAAAATTCAAATTCTAACAGCCCCTTTTTGATATTTTCTCAAAACAACAAATTGTGTTTTTTTAAAAGTTGTTTTATAACTTTTTAGTTTTATCACTTTGTTACAAGTCCATTACAACCCTTATTATCACATGTCTTACCTAGGGTCCTTAGTCCATGATTAGTCCAAAGTTTGTCCAAGAAATCACAAGATCCATTAGTTTACATACTCATTTGTTCATGAACTTTAATATATACACTTTTTAGGTAACTTGTTTATATATACTTTTTATACATAAACCATACTTGTACATTACTTACACATCCATTATAACATGATGTTAAGATCCATATATCATATGTAAGAGTATACCAAATCATAAAAAAGTGTAAAAATCTATTTTTATAAGTAAATAAGTCCTTAGATGGTGATTAACTACATAAACATCATATATGCATAAAATCACAAATGTAAAGAGATTAAGGTTTTTAGGTAACCTTAATATGAAGTATGATGATGAACAATATGATCTAAACCCTTGTTTAGCAAACAAACCCTAGCTTTCAACACCTTGAAAACCCTAATTTCACCAAAACCCTAATCTTGAACTTTCTTCCTTTAACACTTGTAAACCTTAAAGCAAACCTTCTAAACACCTTAGGTTATCTTAGATATGATGTAGGAACAATTGTAATTGTTGTAAATAAAATTTGTATGGATGGTTTAGGCATATGATTTTGAGCCGTGGGTATTAGAGATGAAGATAAGAGAGTTTTGTTTTGTTTACACCTTCATATTGGGCCACCAATATAGCTTCTTCATGTCTTGATACATTTTTTCAGAACCCGGATGAATAGAGTATTTTAACTTATGGGGACTAGTGCATGATCACGGTCTCAAAATCACATACTTGGCAAAACCAAACTCCTGCCATTGAAGCATAGAGTTCCATCTGCACGGGGTTCTAACTTTTCCGTTCTAAGTTTCTCTGGATCCTTAGAATTTTCAAGTAACATACCTCCAACATCTTCGTTCTTGATGTTCTCTGGTTTTCGTACTTCAGTCTGAGCATTCAAGATTTGTTTAGGAAGATCCAAGACAATATTCATTCACTAAGCTTGTAACTTCTTAATGGTTTTACTCGCTCTTCCTGTCAAGCATCAGCTACTAACATTCGATTTCCCAGGTGGTAACGGATTCACTGTCGTATCATAAGCAGTTCTAGGCCACGCGCTGCCTCATATTCAAAACTCCTTTTGATTTAGAATGTGTTTGTAGACTCTGGTGATCTTGTGAAACATGTGCAATTTGGTTCTGTACAAATAGTGTCTCCAAAGTTTTAGAGAAAACACTACCGATTTAAGTTCTAAATCATGAGTTGTATAGTTCTTCTCATGAATTTTTAATTGGCGTGATGCATAAGAAATTACTTTCTCTCTTTGCATTAATAAAGCACCCAATCCCTTATGTGACGCATCGCAATAGACTATGAAATCTTCGCTTCCCTCAGGTAAAGCCAGAATTGGCGCACTACACAACTTCTGCTTTAATAACTGGAAGGCGGCTTCCTGCTTGTCTCCCCAATCGAACTTAACTCCTTTCTGAGTAAGCTTGGTCATCGACTTGGCAATCTTTGAAAATCCTTCGATGAATCTTCGGTAATACCCAGCGAGACCTAAGAATTGGTGAATCTCCATTGGTGTTTTAGGAGATTCCCAGTCCTTTATGGATTCGATTTTGGCAGGGTCCACGTGAATGCCTTGACTATCAATCACGTGGCCGAGAAATTGTACCTTAGGAATCCAAAATTCACATTTAGAGAACTTAGCATACAACATCTCTTTCTTAAGCAATTTCCAGAGACTATCGTACCTTAAGCCTTAAGGTATTCGCTTCATGTTCCTTCTTGTTCTTGGAGTAGATTAAGGGATTTCGTCAAATATAAGATATTCACAAATTTATTCCAAAAACTGGCTTGCACACGCGATTCATGAGGTCTATAAATACCGCTGGTGCGTTCGTCAAGCCAAACGACATAACTTGGAACTCGTAATGACCATACCGAGTTTGGAATGCCGTTTTTGGAATATCCTCTTCTCGTACTCGAAGCTGGTGATAACCTGATTGCAGGTCTATCTTAGAATAAACACTGGATCCTTGTAGTTGATCAAACAAATCGTCGATCCTTGGGAGTGGATAACGATTCTTCACTGTCAGCTTGTTCAGTTCCCGATAGTCGATGCACATTCGAAATGATCCATCCTTCTTTTTGACAAACAAGACCGGAGCTCCCCAAGGTGAGGAACTGGGTCTTATAAAGCCCTTGTCAGATAGTTCTTTCAGTTGCTCCGACAACTCTTTCATTTCAGATGCTCCAAATCGATTAAGGTGCCGAGCTTCAGGTGTTAGCACCAGTAATCAGATCGATTTGAAATTCTACTTGTCGAGTCAGAGGAAGACCCAGCAAGTCCTTAGGGAATACATCAAGAAAATCTCAAACTATCAGTACGTCCTCAAATCGCTTCTTCTCCGACTTGTCTTCCGTCTCCTTTGTAGTAACGTTTGCCAAAAATACTAGACATCCTTTTAGCATGTATTCATGTGTTTTGGTGTATGAGATAATGTGCAGACGAGCCTCGTTTCACCGGTTGCTTCCATCACCGTGAACAATTAGAGTTTCATTTCCCCAAGGGATATGAACGATCTTCTTGGCACACACAATGATCGCTTGGTACTTCACCAACCAATCCATACCAATTATAGCGTCGAAACTACCAAGTTCTACAGGCATTAAGTCTATGTTGAATGGGGGATTTAGGATGTTTAATGTACAACCTCTAAGGATAGTGTTCAACCTAATTATTCTCCCGTCGGCTAGTTCAACGTCATAATAGTGATCTAATGCAGTTGGTGTGATATCAATTTGGGAGCTAAATGCAGTAGACACAAAACTCCTATCGGCACCAGTATTGAATAAGATAGAAGCATAGCGGTTGTTTAGAAGGAACATACCCGTCATGACGTGGGAGTCTAGGTTTGTCTCTGCATGGCCTACCGCATACACTTTCGCTGGAGCATTGTCATTTCTAGATGGGTAACCTTAATTGTTGTTGTTCTTCAGTTTTGGACATTCCCTCTTAAAATGTCCTTGGGCACCACATTCATAGCAAGTAGGCTTCTGACCTGTCCCAGTGCCCTTTTGGTTATTAGCAGTGTTGGCATTAGCAGGACTTCTGCAATCACGAGCCAGATGGCCAACTCGATTGCACTTGTGGAATTTGGAGCACACGGACCATCGTGGTGATAATTGCACTTAGGGCATAGGGGTTTAGATCCCTCGTATAGCTTCTTCTCACCAGTCCCTGTAGTATAAGCCATGCCAGTGTTCTGCCTCTTGTTTTGTGGTTGTTGTTGCTGGTTATTATCTTGCTTTCTCTTGTTCTCTATCTGACGCTCAGCAAAAGTGCAGATTCTCTTATCCATCAGTTTGGTTTCTATTTCAGTTGCTTCTTGCATTGTCTTAGGCTTGGATGCTACTAACTTTAGTGGATTTATGTAGGGTAAAACCACTGAACATATTCTCATTATTGTCAGATTTCTTTAGGAAACATTTCTAACATACTGCAATGCAGTTCCTATAAAAACATTTTTGTTGTTACCTATCTCATTGTACCTTTTCACTTTCTAATCCCACAGCTCGATATTCGAGCTTTTTAATCTCGGTCCTAAGGTTTGTAATTGTCAATCATTATTTTTTAGCTTTGTACCTAGCTATTGCATAAGCAACGTCGTTTACCAACACGGTCTAACATGGAGCTTCCACCCAATCAATTAGTCCGTTTGTAATATACACAACTTAACGAGCATACGAATCAAGATTATGTGAGAAAAAAAAGGCTTAAATAACATATAGAACGTTGAGATAAGAGCCATTTAACTAATGATTGATGATAACATATAAGTGAATGATCTAAACCAAAAGTATGCAACATCAAACTTAGACATGAACATTTCCCAGAACCATCACGCAATCAACCATCATGCAGTCAACAATTAGCTTGGTTGGACTTAAACTTTTGGGTAGGCTGAGCTTACTTTTTGGTGTTTTTTTTGAAAACAAATTACTTTGTTCAAAGTTAAAACGTTTTATAAAAATTTAGTGCATCAAGTGTTTGATACAATGCTCAAATGAAGAAAGTAGCTTTCAACCCTTGCATACTTTAGTACAATTGATAAGAAGTTGAAACTAAATTTTGCCCACAGACACGGGTGTCGACAAGCCTCGTTTACAAAACATGTATTTATTTGATGATATTAAATAGGCGTCTGAAGGCTGGCCCCGAAGTTGTTGCGTATGGGGTTTGAGCTCAAGACCTCCACTAAAGAATCTCAAGGCCACACAACTTGACCACACCTTTGAGGTTACTTTTTATGAGTCATTCTATTATAATATTATGTAAATATTGTTGTTACCTTCATCTTTTAAGCATATATGAGAATTTTATATAGTAAATTACTAAATAATATTGTACATGTGTCTCTTGTATTCACTTTCATATCACGATTGGTTTTATTAAAATATTTATAATCTTGTACATATACGGAGTCTTGTGTATTATGATTAATTAAACATTGACAGAAATTTAGAGTTAACTACAAGTTTGGTTGTCTTCTCAAATATGATTATACCAGGTCTCTAAGAACACCCTTTACACATGGTTATAAAAGCAATGATCATGACAAGCATTGATTCTCCTTCTCTTTTAAAAATAAGCGAAGATGTCAAAAACAAAAAACTTAAATAAAAAGTCATAAACGTATCAAAAATATGAATGTGATATCAAACTAAATGTAATTCACATCAAAAATCCCATACGTGCACAAGACTTATATTAGTATAACCAAAAGTAAAATACAATCAATATACATTGTGCCTCACATTCAATAGTAGCTCGTGTCTAGTGAGGTGCTAGGAGTGAAAAATGTAGGTTTACTTACACAACCTCTCGTTATATTCACAAAAATGCTAGATTATGTTTAGCAAAATATTTCACAAATGAAATAATTTTCAAATGTGACGTATATGTTGAATATTGAAATCTGCGTAGGTTATTATTTTTTATTAAGCCACACAATACAAACATTACATGAGACATAAAGGAAGTTTCACGAAACTTATGTCGAGAAACAAGTTTAGGCTTACTAATTAACCTAATCTAATAACACCAAACAGACAAAAGAATCAGCCATCTTACGTCGTAACGAAACATTTTGTTGGGGTTTCATATTGTGCTAAACATATCTCGTGTTGCTGGTTAGTGTTGGGTCTTTTTTGAGCTTGTGGGAGTATTTGATTGGTACGGTTGAGGCATTGCTCGTTGTTTATCGTGTTATTGCATTGTGTAACCATGAAAACTGGGTTTCTTGACTCGGACTCAGGAGGGAGAGGATACAGAAGTAAGAAGGATTGGAATAAGGAGATGAGTGGATCGAAGGGTGTACGAAAAAGTAACAACAATCCTGGTAGTTTGAATGAGGAGGATACGGGTCTATAGCTGCAGAGATCCATAATATGGAACAAATACTTGAAGGTGTCCAATGGTACTGTACAGGTAGAACTAGGCTTCAAACCTAAGTAAGTTAGGCGAGTACAAAATCGGGGTATACCCTAAAACGACTAGGTTTCGAATTGGGAGTCGAATGTCGATTGAATAAAGGTAATACCTTCCTTGTAGAGGAGAGGGGAGAGGTATTTTAAGGTTAGTGTGTGAGTTATGAGTATCCCTAGAATTGTCTTTGTATTTATAGGATGCAAAGGAAAATTCTAAAAACCCTAATACTTGTCTGATGTGTCATCGTGTAGTTTGTTATTTTAGTTATCAAGTTTTAAATTTATATTTTGCCGAATTAACATAAAACAACACTTTAACGGGCAGTGTACCTGATCAGATGTAGTTTCATTAGTAAGTAGGGTGTCGATCACTAAAAGCGAGAGCGTTAATTCTTAATTATCAATATTTTAATTATCTAAGTTGGTACTAAATTAATCTAATCTATGATGTACCTAAGTTAAGGATAAAGGGGTTTTCAGCCTGAGAGACTGACATAGTTTGGGTTATCTAACCTAGGGTTTTGATGACAAGTAAAGCAATAAACTCACATAAGAAGATGAACAAATGATAGAGGAGCGGTCAAACACTAATGTAAGGAAAACATATCAACCATGAATAATCCGATAAAATATAGGTTTGTTTATTTATGCAATGAGTTCTTATCTCGAGGCGGCATATCATTCCTAGATTTAGGTTGTACTTCTTCCTAAAACCTAGACACGCTAATTCTGTCACAATTAAACGCATCCACATAAAGCATCATATTTGTTGATTATAATCTATCTTAGGAGATTAATAATGGCGATCTTATTAAACCCTAGCTCATCAAGACTTTACCCACTTACTGCTTAACGACTCTTTATATACTAGTAGTCCACTGTCCGAGTCTTTACCAAAGGAAGAAGAACGCTATACTAGGTCACCTGCTAGAACAACTTATTCCCTTAAGCGATTAGTAAAGATAGGTCAATATTTGTGATCCTATTATTCTAAATATATAAATTGCATTATGGAGAGCTATCCCAAACTCTTAGCCTATGCCCAAACAACACCAAAGTTGCAGCGCATTAAATATGTAGGACTAGACCTAGATGAATGATAGGTCGCATACTTAAGCATGTAAACAAGTATAAATTGATAAACATAATCAACAATCAATGATAAATTAAGCAATCGATATAAAAAACCAAATATTAAAACTTCATAAACATAGATGATACCTAAAGGTATCAGTCAATAGTCATTGTAAAAATACACACGGTTTCATATATGAACAATTAAAGAAAAGAAACCTTAACCGAACGCGTATTTGGTTGTGCCAAGATTACAAGAGTTTTCCTATGATCTTGAGGCTCTTTTCTGACCTTCTATGCTCATTTATTCATCTGCTAGTCAACTTGGTGGTTTAAGGATTCACTTGCATACCTAAAACTGAGTTTAGGGTCTTGTATTTATAGAGTTTAAAAATTGGTCGATACGGCGTATTGAATGAGCTCAATACGGCGTATTGGGGTTACTTGGCGTGGGCTCCACGATTATAATATTCGAGAATTTTCTTTAGCTGCCTTCAATACGGCGTATTGTGAAGTTAGGGAATAGATACGCCGTATCTTCATGATGGATACGACGTATTGGTCTTCAGTCTTCGTGGTTTCTTGTGAAGTTAGGGGACAGATACGTCGTATCTTCTTGATTGTCGATATGTGTCTGAATACCCGCATGACTACAACACTCATTAGATTCCAGAAAATACTCCACCAACATCGTCGTTTTCGTTAAGAAGGTCCTGTATTAGGCATAAGAAAACAAATGCAATTTCTATCTCCATGTATTCGTTGGTTAGACTTTGAAATAAAAACCTAAAACTATACAGGAAGTCGATACGCCGTATCCATACCCCAGGATACGCCGTATTGATACCTATAGAAAACAATCCTAAGTACGGGTCAGAAGTCGAATACGCTGTTTTCGTTTAACGAATACGCCGTATCGACCAGTCTGACAATAAAGTTTAAATTGCAGAAAAATAAAGACTACATAACGTCCAGGTAGTTAATACGTCGTATCCATGGGGTTTAGATATGCCGTATAGACAGTCTGGAAAGACAGACTTGATAAAAATTAAAATTACATTCTGGGTTGTCTCCCGGCAAGCACTTTTGTTTACAGAAAAATCTTTAAGTTGGACTTGCCCAAATTTAATCCCATCCTTATAAAATAATTTGGGGTCGAACGGGATGCCAAACGGCACATATAGATTCTTAATTTATAAAAATGAATGGCATCCCTTTGTTATAATAATTCCAAGTCACAATATTAGCATTTAATTCCTTGATAAAATTCTTAGCAGTGAAAATTTTACTAATTGTATCATGACTTATTTCCAAAAGCTTATTTGACCCTTGTGCAGAGGCACCTACATCGGTATTTATTACATTATCCTTTGAAAATTGTTTGATATCGATTTTATCATCATCATTGTCCTTATCCGATTTTAAATCATTGAGATAAATTATGTTGAAAGGAAATAGATCATTAAAGTATATAACGTTTTGTTCCTCACATCACATTCGAAAAATGATGTATCATTTTTCAAATTAAATTCATCGATATGTTGAGAACTTCCAGTAGGTTCGGATGACGAAAACGAAGGCATATTGACTTTATCATTATCATTTTCCGAATCCGTTTTCAAATCGTTGATAAAAATTATTTTATAAGAAAATGAATGTTTGTCATAAATTACCGTGTAATCTTCATCATCGAATTCGTCAAACGATATTCTAAAGTCAATTTGATTGTCATTAAGAGGACTTACCGTAGGTTCACAGGAGATCGCCACTTCAAATGTTAACGCATCATTATAGACTATAGCTGGGAATTCAGTTTCAATGGATCTGAGTTCCTGAACATCTTCATCATACCAGATCTTACCATACGTAGCAGTCTCCTAGTTATACACCTTACCATGCCTATGAGCTTTTTCTTCCTTAAATCTGATATATTCTTCTATGGTAATGTTGGGGTCGTCCATTTTAACATGTAATAAATCGTCTAGGAAAGAAAATGGTCAAATAGCCTAATACATCGTATTCAGGAAAACTGAATATGCCGTATTGATGATAGAGTCGACTACACTGTATTGGTTTTAAAAAAATTATACGTCGTATCTAAGAAAATGAATACACCGTATTGAGTATTCGACTCAGAATGTTACAGCAAGCTGTAACAATGCAAAAAAAAAACACAAACACACAATATGCAAAAAACATACAATGCAGAAATCAAACACACAAATATGCAAACTAATCTAGACTAATTTTAAACTAAAATACTAATAAAACAAGAATTAAACAACTTCACTCCCCGGCAACGGCGCCAAAAACTTGATGTGTCATCGTGTAGGTTGTTATTTTTGTTATCAAGTTTTATTATTTATTTTATGCCAACTATACCTAAAAACAACACTCTAACTAGCAGTGTACCCGATCAGATGTAGCTTTGCTGGTAAGTAGGGTGTCGATTGCTAAGAGCGAGAGAGTTAATTCATAATTCTATCAGTATTTTAATTATCTATGTTAGTCCTAATTTATTCTATTCTATGTTAAACCTAAGTTAATCCTAAAATAATGCAGAAGGGGGGTTTTCAGCCTAAAGACTGGCACAGTTTTAGGTATCTAACATAAGGTTTTGATGATAAGTAAAGCAATAAATACACACAAGAAGATAAGCAAACGATAGAGGAGCGGTCAAACAATAATATAAGGAAAACATATCAACCATGAATAATCCGATAAAACGTAGGTTTATTTATTTAGTGCAATGAGTGCTTATCTCGAGGTGGCATATCATTCCAAGATTTAGGCAGTACTTTTTCCTAAAACTAGACACGTAGAATTTTGTCACAAGTAAACGTATCAACATAAAACATCCTATTTGCTAATTATAATCTATCTAAGGAGATTAATAATGGTGATCTTATTAAACCCTAGCTCATGGAGACTTTACCCACTTACTGCTTAACGCCTCTTTATATACTAGTAGTTCACTGTCCAAGTCTTTACCAAAGGAATCAATACGTTATTTGTTGATTCCAGGTCACCTGCTAGTCCAACTTGTTCACATAAACCAATGGTAAAGATAGGTCAATATTTGTGATCCTATTATTCTAGATATATAAATTGCAATATGGAGAGCTATCTTGGACTCTTAGCCTACGCCCACACAACACCAAAGTTTCAGCGCATTAAATGTGTAGGACTTGACCTAGTTGAATGATAGGTCACATACTTAAGCACGTAAACAAGTGTAAATTGATAAACATAATCAACAATAAATTAAGCAATCGATATAAACAAACCAAACATTAAACCTTCATAAACATGGCTGATACCTAAAGGTATCAGCCTATAGTCATTATAAAAATATACACGGTTTCATATATGAATGATTAAAGAAAAGAAACATTAACCGAACGTGTATTTGGTTATGCAAAGATTACAAGAGTTTTCCTGTGACCTTGAGGCTCTATTCTGACCTTTTGTGCTCTTCTATTCATCTGATGGTCGACTTGGTGGTTTAGGGATTCACTTGCATACCTAAAACTGAGTTTAGGGTCTTGTATTTATAGAGTCTTAAAATTGGTCGATACGACGTATTGAACGAGTTCAATACAGTGTATTGGGGTTAGTTGGCGTGGGCTCCACGATTATAATATTCAAGAATTTTTCTCAGCTGCCTTCAATACGACGTACTGAGATTTTGGATACGGAGTATTGAAGTTAGGGAACAAATACGCCGTATCTTCATGATGGATACGGCGTATTGGTCTTCAGTCTTCGTGGTTTTCTTGTGAAGTTAGGGCATGGATACACTGTATCTTCTTGATGGATATGACATATTGGTCTTTAGTCTTCATGGTTTCTTGTGAAGTTAGGGCACAGATACGCCGTATCTTACAGCGTATTGAGGTAAAACCAGTTGGTTTTTTTCATTGACCAAAGTATTATATACGGCGTATCATTGATGTGGATACAACGTACTCTTCAAAGTCAGAAATGGTCTTTTAATTCGTCAATGTCTTGGATACGTCGTATAGGTCTAGAATAATATGGCGTATTGGCTGTCAGACAGTAGATATTCTCAAACTATTTATTTAAGCTCCAAAATGCGTGCCTTTTAGCTAATCTTCACAAAGTACTCCATAATTATAGCAAATCTCAAATATAAACGATTAAGTACCAATTCTCGCAATAATTATGTAAAATGGGTAATTTACATAGGATAAATTATGCTATAAAAGTGACGTTATTTGAAGTCATCAAATTTCACTAGCCTTTAGAAAATTTAAAAATGTATCCTTAAGGTTTTTTCCGCCCAAATGATTTTTCCTTTAACCATTTATTTATTCAATTACAAGTACACAACCAAATACCTCACGAAATAGGAAAATGAAAACTCTCAAATCGCTCAACTAATCTATGTTGTAACATTTAACTAATTCGCTCAATTGCTCGGTCGTGACAAGTATTCTATCATAGGCTTGGCAAGGATACACATCTACACCACTAAAGCTAAGGAGTAACAAGTTTATAAAGGTAAATTGGGTTTAAAAGGCTTAAAGGGTTTGATCACTCTTTCTAATCTCTACTGATACCAATATTCCAGAAAAGGTGACAAAATAACACATACACACCCATAACGATGGGATAGACACATATGACTGTATTCGAACCTTAACTCGAATAAGCTAAAGAGTAGGATTAGTAGTATTCACCAAAAGTCGTAAACCAACAAGGGCGACAAACCACATATACACATCTATAACGATGGAATAGACATACATGATTGCATTCAATTCCCTCACTCGAGTAAAACCATTGGTTAGGAAGAAGAGTGATATATGGTATGGATCTTCTAATCTTTCACCAAAAAGTTATGACATTCGTGATTTAATCAGGTTAGTGAAACCTTTAGAAATGGCTAAGAGTTCATTTTATGCGTTTAAGTGTTGTGCTATGTGATTTTATGTGTGCTAAGTGAGTTAAGGATGTGCTTAATATCATTTTGAGGTGTATGGGCACCTCATTTTGAGTGTGTTTGTGTTTGGTAAAGAGTATTCCATTTGTTCACATTTAGTGATAATGAAGAGGAATGACGTATTGCATGCAATGCTACGTCAATAGTTGGATAATTAAGTGTTAAGCGTTTATGGGAAATATGGCATTTTAGAAATGAAATAAGTGAGTGAAATATAGAAGTTTGTAGCAAACTTTCTAAAAATATAAAGCGGTTTGGTGAAATGAAAGTTATATTTAGAAAGTTTAGTAAGTAGCGTTTAAGTAAAAAGGTTTAATCAAATTAGCTTCGGTTTTTATAAAAACTTAAGGTAATGAAGTAAACAAGTTAATTAATTAATTTAATAAATAGCATATAAAAAATATATAAGGTGCGTTTTTTTAACGAGCAAGGAAAGAAAAAGGAAAAAAAAAGTCTTATCTTAAAACCAACTCTAATTAGATTAGGACTCAAACTAAATACCTATATAATCAAAAACCCTAGCTTTCTTTCCCTACTTTTGCTTGTGCCGTGCGATCTCCCCTCCCCAAAACCTTAAGTAGTCGATTTTCATTGCTAGATCCAAGAGTCAATCAAGAGTTGTTATTTAAGTGCTTATAATCAAGGTAATGTTGTTCATCCTAAGTTGAAATTTAATTAATCATGTAACAACCTAATTGATGATGGATCTATGGGTTTCAAAAAATAGAATATATAATTTTAATGATGCAAGAGTGATTAAGGCTTGATTTCAAGTCATTTTATTGCATTTGCTTAAATACTGCTTATTCTTGCTTATATTTACTTTCTAAATGCTTATTATGTCTCATTGATGTTTAGTTGATTTAGTCTCATGCTTCTCTTAATATGTTTTAGCTTTAACTCATGATTTAGATTTCTTAAGCAGTGTTTGTCATAATGGTAATTTTCATAGCATAAAACTGTTTTAGCCCATTTTAGTGTTCAAACCTAATTTAGAATAATCATAAATTAGTTTTAGATCAGTATCAATCAAGTTAAAATCAAGTTTTAGTAGGTTTGCAAGTTTTCATAAGTAAATGTTCAATTCTGTGGTAAAACCTAAGTTTTAGTATGCATTAGTTTGATTTTAAGATTCAAGGATTCTCCGTTGTGTTATTATGCTTCTTATGCACTCTATTTTATGTCTAAAATCTGGTATTAAAGTTTTTTACACTGTTTCATTAGTTTATTAAGTTTGGGTCAAAACAGTGTATGTTTTCTGGCAATGAGTTAGATTTTAGGCAATTTCAATTTCACTTTTAGGTTAGCATAAGTTAGTTTTAAGCCTTTAATTTCCTTGCACAAGTAGTTTATAGTATAGATTTTATAAGTTTGAACTTATTTTAAGGATTATAGCTTATTATCGAGCTTATTTAGTAGGCAGCAAAACCCTTTTTTGTGACCAGATTCTTGATTCCTTGATTTTCTTTGCATTAATATGTTTAATTGCTTGTTTTTATGGCTTAGATTTGAAGTTTGATAGTTGTTCTTGAATTGTTCCAAGTTTTGTAGTTTAATTTGTAGTTTAGCTTATTTAATTTTGCATTTGAAAATGTCTAAAATCTGTTTTGAATTTCATTAAGTCTGCTAGTGTTTAAGTCTGTCCGTTTCTAGTGCTTATTCTGAGCTTATTAGTGCTTTTTAAAAATAGTTTCAGTTTTCAAAAATGCTTATTTTTAAGTACTTAACAAGTTTGTTCAAAAGTTTTGCAAAAATAATAAAAGTGGAGTTTTGGGAAATAGCTTAGCTTAGAGCTTATTTAAGTTTTTTGATCACTTTTAGTTTAGAATTTTTAGTTTAAAGCCTTTAAGAGATTCTGCCATTTTAAAAGCTTAGTTTAGCTGATCTTGTTTGCTTATCTTTGTCACAATTGCTTATTAGGTATAAGTAGTCAATGCTTTCTAGTTTTTTAGTTTGTAATTAGCTTATTTAGTCTTTAAAAGTTAAAACAGTTTAGCCCTTTTTGCTTTTAGTTAAGTTAAGCTTTCTGTCATTCTTTTCAGCTTATTTCTGGCTTATTTGAGCTTTTCATAAAAAGTGTTTTTACAAAAAGTCATTATTTTGAGCTTTTATATAAGGTTGTAAAAAATTTTTAGCAAAAAAAAATATGTTGGGAAAGTGGGAAGTCCAAGGTGAGCCAAGGCTCGAACCCTGGACCTCTACCACCCTCTACCAACATATTTAACACACCACACAACACCACTCTGCCCTTGGGTCTTTTCCGTTTGAATTTGCACACATTATTCTTTTATCCTCTTTTTAGCTTTCAGCCCATTTTGGGCTTATTTCGCTGTGTTCACCCTTTTATTTTTTTTTTAGATTTAGCACTGTTCAAGCTACTTTTTATAATTTTTTTAGATTTTTCTAAATTAGTTTACTATTTTTAATCTTTTATTTAGTGTAAATCTGTTTTTAATTTATAAAAAATTATTAAAAAGTAAAAAAAAATAATTCTCTTTTTTAAAATTTTCTTTTACCATTTAGGATTGTTAAAATTAATTTTGCTTTTGTAGGGTTAAATTTGTAGAATTTGGTTTTTTAAAGAACGGGATTTGGTCCCGTTATTGTTTTTCTTCGGTTTTTTTTACTTTAATTGCTTACGTTTTTGGTTTACTTTTAATTGTTCTTGCATTTTAGTCATTTAGGATTTATAAAATGTTAAAATCAATTTAGGATTAAATATGATAAATTAGGTTTTCGAGTCGCGTTTTTACGTTTCCGTTTACGTTTTTAAATTCGTTATTGCTTTCGTTTTTGGTTTAGGTTGCCCTTTACTTGTTTTTCCCGTAGAATTAGGAAACCAAACCAAAATCTTGTGAATTCAAACATGAAATATCAAACTGACTTTCGACTCTCAATTGCACGCCTCGTACGGAAGAACGACCCGGGAATATCATATACTACTCGGACTCATTGATTTTCTTTCTTTAAACCTTTTCAAGGGTCACTTGATTTGGTTTGGTTAATATAAGTAGTATAATATATATTAATTATATATATACATATAGTTTGAAATGAGAATCGTTTTCCCAACTGGACTTAAGCATTATAAGGAGCCTCTTGTGAACCGAAGGAGATAGGATAGTTTGTCGTTTATCGGATGCGCGTAATAGGGCTGGACCCGCGGAGTCGGGTGATTCTTACAGAGGTAAACTTAAACCCAAGCGAGGCCCAACATAAGTTTATCCCGTCCTTTACCTAGTCATGTTGTTATTTATTATTTCTTTTGGATATTTCGTATTTTGAGAATTGTTGCGAGACTTTCGTTCCTTTATGTCGTTTTGATTTTATTTTGATATAAGTAAGTAGTTATTTGATGAAGCGTCCTTTATGTGTTAAGTTGGAGTGGTTTAAGATGTGCAATGTGGGTATATGTGCTTATATGTGAATTATGATTGAAATGGGTAATGTTGGAAGTAAGTACACGTGTAAAAGGAGGCACTTATAATTATGGTGGCCAACATAAATATAAAGGCATCACACACGTAGACTTGTGACCATGACTGCATTTATTTGTGTTTGGTTGTAAGGTGTAATATGTTTTTTTTATATGTGTATTCATGATAAGGATGGTGGTATGGGTAGAGAATTATTCTCTTACCCTAATTGGAGAATATGTTAAGTTGAGTTGTATAGATAGTAAGTTTTCCCTTCTATCTAGTATTTGCGGATACCTAGTATTACTATTATAGAGGTTGCTCGTTTGCTCGGTTGTTTGTTCGGATTTCCTAAGTCTAAGCTTAGCATCCCTTCATCGTACTGTGTTAGTAAGGATACCTGATTTTTCCTATTCGACGTCTTGATGTATATTGGTCGTTCGAATCTGCTCTTTCGGATATAGGCGTGTTTCGTTAGTTCTTTTGTTGCATTGATTACTCGTATGAGTATCAAACGTTTCTTTTAAGCACTAATTGTTCCTAACATATTAGTGTGGATCATTAATCTCCTGGTTGTATATCCTTTGGTTTTCGTAACCCGTTGGCGACGTGTTAGTATAGATGCTTTTAGGTTTGCTCTGTTGATCGTTATTTTAGATAAGACCATACATTTTCTTTTGGGTACGTAACGTCTTGCATGAGTTTTCTTGTACGAGTTCGTTTGATTTTATTTTGAGTATATGGTTCCTGGTATTTTCTTTCGTTAATAGAATTATGTTAGAGTTGGTACGGTGTTTTATGATCCCTTTTGGTATTATGGTGTCCTTTGTTTGAGTAACATATTTTATAATTGATGTCTAATTATAAAAGCCCTTTTGAGCATTGTGTTAGTGTTTGGAAAAAAACTGTGTTTAAAATGATCTTTGTAAATAGAATATGTTTAAATGGCCTATGCAAATAGGATATGAAAATTTTTGAGTGGTTAAATAAATTTGATTTTATTATAAAAAGCAGGTTTAAAGTGATTCATAGTGGTAAGGTACGATACACCATTAGATAACCAACTCTAGATTTTTATGACAACCATAATGAATTTTATAAAGATTACATTTAAGACAATTTTATTTATTCTTTAAAATGATCTTTATACTTAAATTGACTTCTTTATTTTAAATTGATTTTTTATAAAAACATTATTTAGTTTGGTCTTTCGAGTAAAGTCGATAATTGGTATAAGAATTTCGGTCTTACGCCTGTTGATTTTTTTTGTTCGCGTGTTCACTCGGTACATATATGTATCCTTTCTTTCAAAGGATTCTTATGTCATTTGACCCACAGCTATTTGCATATGTGGAATCCCCTATATGTATTCTAGACTTTGATTCGATATTCGTTTGTTATCCTATTCGATTGTTCGTAACCCTTGGAGTTCGTTGATACCGTTGAGTCGTGGAAGCTTTGATGTGATTGTGGGAATGGACTGGTTGTCCAAGAGAAAGTTTGTGATAGTATGTCATGAGAAGGTTGTTAGGATACCGATAAAAGAGGGTGGGATACTTCGAGTTTTTGAGGAACGTACTTTGGGAGCCGCCAAAGCCCTAATGAACGATAAGATAGATGAACTGAAATTGAGTGATATTTCCGTCATACGAGATTTTATTGATGTGTTTCCGGAAGATTTGTTGATGACCATCGCAGCGACAAGTTGAGTTCCGTATAGACTTGGTTCCTGGAGCGATGCCGGTCGCGAAGTCTTCATATCGTCTAGCACCCTCGGAAATGCAAGAATTGTCTGAACAACTTCAAGAGTTGGAAGACAAGGGTTTCATATGACCTAGTCATTTTCCGTGGGGAGCACCTGTGTTATTCATGAAGAAGAAGGATGGTTCTTTTCGCATGTGTATTAATCATAGGGAGTTGAACAAATTAACTGTTAAAAACCGTTATTCGCTCCTTAGGATTGATGACTTGTTTGATCAGTTACGGATCGAGCGGGTCCTTTCTTAAAGATAGATTTTTGGTCAGGTTATCATCAACTACGAGTGCATGAGGATGCCATTCCAAAGACCGCATTTTGAACGAGATACAGACATTTTGAGTCTACGGTTATGCCTTATGGGTTAACCAATGCACCAGCGGTTTTCATGGACTTAATGAACCGGATTCGCTAACCGTACTTAGGTAGGTTTGTCATCGTATTCATTGACGACATTCTGGCCTACTAAAAGTTGAAGGAGGAACATGAAGTTTATTTGAAGTTAGTGTTGGAGTCACTAAGGAAGGAGAAGATGTATGCTAAGTTTTCTAAGTGTGAGTTTTGGTTGGAAGAAGTGCATTTTCTTGGTCACGTGGTTAACCATAACGTATTCACGTGGACTCGAGTAAGAGTGAGGCAGTGAGGAATTAGATGATTATTCTCAGGATTGGCAGGTTACTACCGACGTTCATTGCAAAAAAAATTTATATTGCTAAACCCCTTACTTCGTTAACTTAGAAAAACCAAAAGTATGAGTGGGGCGAAAAAGAGGAAGGAGCGTTTCAGACCTTGAAGAATAATTTGTGCGATGCTCCTATTTTGTCGTTACCAGACGGAGTTGAAGATTTTGTAGTTTATTGTGATACATCGAATCAAGGACTTAGTTGTGTGCTCATGCAAAAAAGGCAAGGTAATCGCCTACGCACCGAGACAACTGAAGATTCATGAGAAGAATTATACAACCCACGACCTAGAGTTGGGAGCTGTCGTGTTTTCTCTTAAGACGTGGAGGCATTACCTGTTTGGCACGAAGAGTGTTATTTACACGGATCACAAGAGCCTTCGGCATATTTTTAACCAAAAGGAGTTAAATATGTGCCTAAGGAGGTGGATCTAGCTGTTTAGTGATTTTGAGGGTGAGATTCACTACTATCCTGGTAAGGCGAATGTGGTGGCTGATGCGTTGAGTAGGAAGGAACAGGTGAAACCTAAACGTGTTCGAGCAATGGCTATGACAATTCAGTCTGGGATGAAAGAGATGATCATGGAAGCCCAAAGTGAGACATTCAAACTGGAGAACGTTCTTGCAGAAAGGCTACATGGTTTAGTCCACAGATGGAAAGAAAAGGCGACGAGAGTTTGTATTTTATGGATCGAATTTAGGTTCTATTGGTAAAAAGTGTAATGGATGAGGCCCATGCATCAAGATACTTGGTACATCCGAGAGCGGATAAGACGTACTATAACCTTGAAAACATGTATTGGTAGCCACATGTAGAAAAGGATATAG
Organism: Tanacetum coccineum; assembly: GCA_026074375.1. Taxonomy (NCBI): domain Eukaryota; kingdom Viridiplantae; phylum Streptophyta; class Magnoliopsida; order Asterales; family Asteraceae; genus Tanacetum; species Tanacetum coccineum. The sequence continues at coordinate 2,500 of BQNB010054304.1, read as the reverse complement.
CTACCTATGTTAGCGATTGTTGGATTTGTTTAAGAGGTGAAGGCTGCAATGTCAAAGACTTTTGGCTTGTTGCAACAGCCTGAGATACTTGAGTGAAAATAAGATAGAATCACCATGGATTTTATCATTAAATTTCCAAGGTTAAAGTAGTGAGTATGATGTGATTTGGGTGATGGTCGATAGACTGACCAAGTTAGCTCATTTTCTAGCTATACAAGAAGATTTCAAGATGTGAAGTTGGCAATGATTTATATTTATGAGATAATAGCAAGGAATGGAATTCTGGTGACGATCAACTCAGATTGAGATAGATGATTTACCTCGTGGTTTTGGTAGACGCTGCAAAAAGTGTTAGAGACGCGATTAGATTTGAGTACTGCTTAGCATCCTCTAGCGGATGGACAAAGTAAACGTAGGATTCAGACTTTAGAAGATATAATGAGGGCATGTGTTATTGATTTTGGTGGTAGTTATCATTTGAGCATTCAGTGTGCTCCGTTTGAAGCTTTGTATGGAAGGAAATGTAGGTCGTCTGTTCTATAGGCAGCGATTAGAGAGAGTAATTTGACTGGACTTAAGTTAGTACAAGAAACGATTGATAAGGTAGTGTTGGTAAAGGAAAAGCCCAAAGCGGCGAGAGATCGTCAAAAGAGCTATGTTGATTATAGGCATAAGCCGTTAGAGTTTGAGGTGGGAGATCGTGTATTGTTAAAGGTGAAGCCTTGGAAGGGCGTAAGGCATTTTAAAAAGAAGGGTAAGTTAGCACCGAGATATGTAGGACCCTTTGAGATCCTTATAAGGATTGGCCTTGTAGCTTATAGGTTGAGATTACGTGAGGAGTTGAATAGCGTGCATGACACTTTTCATGTGTTAAATCTAAAGAAGTGGTTGGCGGATGCTAGTTTGCATGTGCCATTGGATGAGATAAAGGTCGATAAGACACTTTGTTTTGTCGAGGAACCTGTAGAGATTATGGATCGAGAAATTAAGAAGTTAAAATGTAGGAAGATAGCGCTTGTGAAAGTTAGATGGAATTCGAAACGTGGTCCTGAGTTTACTTTGGAACACGAAGACCATATGAGAATTAAGTATCCACAGTTATTCGTGGACCGAGTTATCGAACCTGTTAGTTAAATCTCAAGATGAGATTTCCTCAAGGAGGGGATACTGTGACATCCGTGATTTAATCAGGTTAGTGATACCTTTAGAAATGGCTAAGAGTTCATTTTATGTGTTTAAGTGATGTGCTATGTGATTTTATGTGTGCTAAGTGAGTTAAGGATGTGCTTAATATCATTTTGAGGTGTATGGGCACCTCATTTTGAGTGTGTTTGTGTTTGGTAATGATTATTCTAGTTGTTCATGTTTAGTGATAATGGAGAGGAATGGCGTATTGCATGCAATGCTACGTCAATAGTTGGATAATTAAGTGTTAGACGTTTATGGGAAATGTGGCATTTTAGAAATGAAATAAGTGAGTGAAATATATAAGTTTGTAGCAAACTTTCTAAAAATAGAAAGCAATTGGTAAAATGAAAGTTATATTTAGAAAGTTTAGTAAGTAGCGTTTAAGTAAAAAAATTTAATCAAATTAGCTTAGGTTTTTATAAAAACTTAAAGTAATGAAGTAAACAAGTTAATTAATAATTTAATAAAAAAATATAAAAAAAGATATATGGGGAGTTTGTTTGGACGACAAGGAAAGAAAAAGGAAAAAAAGTTTTATCTTAAAACCAACTCTAATTAGATTAGGACTCAAACTGTCACACCCCGTAGATTTCAGGTCATTATTTTAAACTTTTCCGTTTACTATTTTGACTATTATAGCTTACGTGTTAAATTGCCGTGAAACTGTGAAGTTGACCCGCGTAAAATCTGAAAAACGTCATCGAAAATGTTCTGACCTCGGACTTTGATAAGTCTACTTGTTAAATGAAATATTTTATCATTCTAAAGTGTTACGTGGGTTGCGTACACTCTTGTTTATAATTTTTACAATTATCGTGTACGTTTTACTTTTTTTGCATTTTGATCAAACGAAACCTCGAAAATCCACCAACTTTGCATATAAGCTAAAAACATCAACCACTATTTAATCTCAAGTCAAAATTTCAAAATTTTATGTCCCACTTCTCATCAAATTCTCAGTACAACTTGGAATTAATTCACAAAGCATCTTTTGAAAAAAATGCCAAGCCATGTGCGTGTGTAAGATTGTAATCCTATGTCACTCTTTTCATTTCCTAAAATAGTTTCACCACCTTTTCACTTCAAGTTATGATATCTTACTTATTTCATGCATGGAGCCATGTGATGTGTAAGACTATACATCATGAACATATGTAATCTACTCATGTAATTCAAATGATAGAGCCATAGTACACATGAAAGCATTATACACCCTATTTTGGCTCATGTTTAGCCGACCCAACTCACCCACCCCTTAAGTGTGTGTTGGTTCTTTTACTTGGACCCATGACTCTTGCAAACCCTAATGAAC
>BQNB010054303.1:0-39602 GCA_026074375.1 Tanacetum coccineum | reverse complement strand
ACTTGGGTGTTTCAAGATTTGTGATGTTGGTTTAATATTTATTGTTGCGACCAAGGCTCGGCTCCTAGTGGGCTTATTTGTTCCCTTTAGCTTAACGTGCCAGTTGTAACTTCTTCTTCTTTTTTTTTTTTTTTTTTTTTTTTTTTTTTTTTTTATATGTCGACTTTATATAGTAAGGTGGAGTGAAGGTCTACTTAGTTGCTATGGTTACTGATTCGATTTCCAGAAGTAAAACGCGTTTTATGAATACTCACACAAAACTTGATGCAAATAGAAAATTGTTTCTTGACAAATGCGATGCTTATTTTTGTCATAATAGTGTGGTGTATGAAATGTATCAAATAGTTTTATGATGAAATGAAATAGTCCATAAAGTAAACGTGAAGTAGCTCATAGGGTGACAACAAAATGATAGCAAAATGGTTTATGGGTTGACATCGAGATTGTTTGTAAAGCGATAGATAATAGCAAGTATAAAGAATATCCGAACGAACGTAGAAGCAGTCAAAGAAAATGAACGTAAAGAATTATTCAATTAACAAAATGAACGTAAAAAGTCGTGATCTGTCACCGGTGACACGTATGAGGTGACAAGTTAATTGTCGTACTCCCATCAACTAGAAGACTTCAAAACGATGGATGACGAAACAACATGTGCGATCATAAGAAGAGTGTTCCAACTCGGAGTCGAATGGTAAAGTAACTAGTAGAATTTACAAAATATGTCGAATTTTCGATGTCATCAAAAGGAAATAAGGTAAAGTCGCGTAAATGGTTGGAGTTGATCGTAAGAGATCAAGAAGAATTTTCCCATATGTATAGGTATCCATATATAATACCAGCATTGACGCTCAAAGGAGTAAAATGAGAAATCAGGAAGTACACGAAAATTAGAATGATCAATATTTATATATACAGTTCCGATATATGGTAAATAGTAAGACGTCTATATGATAGGACCGTAGAGAGGACGAAATCATAGTTAGTATTATATATCATTATTCCATGTAAAAGTAGTAGGGATTGAAAAGAGAGCTTATAGTTTAACCTGGGAGCCAAGCTGCGCGCGGATATAGGATAAAAAAGGAAGACTCTATATTTGAAAAACAGGTCTTAGTCTTAGTTTGAAAACGACCTAGTTCTATTTGACTTCAGCTTCGATAACATCTGTCACACCCCCAAAATTGGACGGCAGCGGAATAGTAACATTGGGGTGCGACTTCAGGGCACAAGGGACAAGTCACAGAAAACGACCTCAAAAGAGACGTTTAATAAAATGTCACATTCAATTTAATTAAAATGTCAGAGTTAAATAGGTTCCATTTATAATGTATTAGAAAACATTGTCAAAACGTTTGTCAAATAGTACTCAAGTTATTAAGCCTTCAAATATATATTAAATTATATATATTATATATCCGCGCGACTCGAATGTACCAAATGCTCCACTAGCAAATAGTTACCCCCCCCCCCCCCCCCCCCCACCCCCCCCCCACAAAAATACTTAAACATGATAATACATGCTAAAACGTCAACAATAATGGTGGTGAATTCATTGTTTAAGTAAAAAGCTGAATTGAAATAATTTAAGAAATATGTTAATAAGAATGATGGTTACAACATTTAAAGGTTACGTTCCGAAATCCAAGTAGTGATTTAGTAAAATCTTAGTAATGTTCAGTAGTGGACAACAAGATGAAGTAATGGTGACTAGTACGTTATCCGAAGTCCAAAAACAAGTAAGGTAGACAAGAAAAACACATTCATCTTGTCCAACACTTGTATTATTGCACTAAGCTATGGAATACGAGCCTTAACTAGATTTTTGCCCTAATCTGTAAATTAGGATTGCGTGCCCTACACCCGGGACACCTTCTAATGTTAAATGCACTGATGCAAACTAGTGACCCAAGGAAAGGTGGGTGATTGTCAGTCCCGATAGATCGATCCACAACACTAGCGCTCACTATATAGCAATTAACGGTCATGATAAATAGGGGACTTCACGGCAAATAAGGTATTTAGGCATTAATAATAGGCATTTAATCTGGATAGCATACACTTTGAAAAACACTTGTGTCCAATAGTAAAACAAGCAATGTAATTCACCCCGTAGATTTTGTAAAACAATTGTAGAAAAAGGGGGCTATGAACTCACAAAGTATTGAAAGGTAATTGTACTGTAGTAAAATATACAAGTTTGTAAACGAGCATGTATTCCCCTCGCGGGTTTATAAAACATTGAAAAGATTGAAATGCGAGACTATGAACTCACCTTGAGTGAATGAGTGATCGAGGTATAACAGAAAATGCGTCGCGATAAAGACGCAAAGCAACCTAATTAAATATAGGTCGCATAAGTACTACGTACTATGAAATAAGAAATACCGTATATAAGTCTATATAGCTACATCACCATCTAATTGTGTTTGTGAAATAATGTGTAAATCGCATTTGATAAATAATAATCATGTATTTTAACTCGTATAATCGCGTAACTAGTTTAATCGCCTTTGTAAAATAACATTTTATATTGTTTATAACATGTTATATTATGTATTTAAAGTGATTCAAATTTGTTTCGCAAAAATTTAATAAATAAAAACGAACCAGCAACTTTTCATTCAGGAAAATAGGGTTTCTAGTTACAAAATTTTTACATACCGAAATTATGAAAATCGGAGGTTTATGTAAATACAGTTACGATAAAATTTTGTACGTTTTTAAATATCGACTCAATCAGGACCCGTATAGGCCTCGAAAATGTGCTTAAGCAGCTGCTGCAGCGTGCACGTTATTTCCAGCTTATATCATATAATGGTTCAGATAACTTTGAAACGTCGTTTTTTACTCGTTTTAACTCGTTTTTAGTGATTCTTTCGAGTTCGTCTTCGTAATTAAAAGTTTTTTAATTATTTTCAAAAATGTATCTGTTGTGAAAGTAAATTTCTTTTAAAGTTAGTTTATATAAAAAGTGTAATTAACGTATAACTCGTAAATCTATGTATATTCTTCTCGTTAAATTACTTTTTTTCGAGTTTCTTATCTTTTTGGAATCGTCATGATGGACGTCCTAATTTTTATAACCTATAAAATCCTTGCTTTAAAAAGTCGAACTCAAACAGCCACCTTTTTTAATACATCATGTATTTATTTATATAACTTTGTTTTTATTAGTTGGTAATGACATGTAATAGCAACGTACTTTCTGTTTGAGTCATTATTGATATGAACCCCACATAGTCTCACAATACCCATCGAAGAACTTTGTGTTTTGTGTTGATATCAGCTATTTGATACCTTTTACCTCATATAATCCACGTCACCATGCCACATATACATGCCATGTCATTTTTTTTACCATGTCATCCCCCTAACAACTGTTCTTCCCCTTATAACTGTTCTTCCCCAATTGAAACACACACAACACAAACACCAACACACACAACCCTAACAATTAAATCACAAACATGTCGGCATTTTCTTTCAAATCAAAAACCCCCAAATTGTAAGAACGAAAAGGGTCAATCATCTTTGTGAATGCGCTTAATCAATTGCCCTTCGGTTTTTCGAAAAGCCACAACTTTGACCAATCCTGCAAGACGATTTCTTTGCTGCCCTCATCCATGTGTAAGAGTTTTATTGTTTATGATTTTCGATTTAGGTTTGGTTGTAAGTGTGACTTTTGTTCTTTAGTTTATTTTGACTTTTAATAGTGGTCTGGAAATCAATGTGATGCTTAACTACTTTATTGATGATGATTGCCTAGTGATTCTCTAAGTACGAATGTATAATTGATGCAACAAGTGGAAGTCGAAATAACAAAAGCGTCCTTACTGATAAAACACAGATTGCAGAAATGGGAATTCGTTATGCATTTGTTGATCAAAAAAAGATTTGCAGAAAATGGAATGATATGCATTTGTTGAAGACTGTACTCAAGAGTGTAGATAGTTTGCTGATGTTATATCAGAGATTTGTTAATGGTCATTTTAGTGTTTGTGTTTCTGGTAACGTGGATGAAATGAATTGTTATAGAAGCTAGTGATAATTGAAATAAAATGTTGTCTTTTTTCTTGGTTAAATAAAGATTTGGATTAGCAGCAAACTCTCTAATTTATTAATTTCATGATGTTACAAAATTAGTGGAACATTTATCTATCACTGCATAATACATAATTGTTTGGACCTATACCCAAAAGCTACATCCATTAATACATAAATCTTATTACATAAATCCTAATACATAATATTTTCATTCATTACTAATGTCAAATGCATTCTCTGTTGTTGAACCTGTTCCATGTTCATCAAACTGAAATGGTTTTTCCATTTGTTCAAAATGATCCTCTGTGATGGTCTTCTCAGTCTTAAACCACTTATCAAAAAACAGGTTAATGATACATATGCTTCTTGAACAGGTTCCTGAACATATACTTCTTGAACAGGTTCTTCCATGGTGCACAGGTTGTTCATCTCTACATGGTTGTTGAATCTATCTGCTTCATTGAACATTTGCAGATATGCATTTGCATGATCTGCATTTGGGGGGATGATCTGCATTTGCAAGATCTGCATCTTCTTCCTAACAAGATTGCATTACACATAAGCTTCATGTTTGATAAAACAATTAAATAATTTTAATAAGAAAAAGAAAATAATTACCATGCAGTCCACTACACTGGCTGTTGCGTCCATTCTCATCCTCTTTAGGTGCCTTGCTGCACTCTCAAAGAACCATTCTGACCACCCTTCCTTTTTTCCCTTTAGGCCTTACTTCCTTGGTGGTGATCAACTGTTACTTGCTTGCATCATTTTTTATTATGCCCTCTCTGATAGAAGTTGCTACTAGTCATAGTTCTTCTAAATAGGATACCCTTTGAGAGATAGATTATTTACTTCACTTGGATGTTTTTGCCTTTTGCCTTTAGGCCTGCCTGGCATTACTCTCTTCTTAGGAGGCATTGGAGGTGGAAGTCCAGTTTTGACCCACATTGATTGTCCAGAAACAGGTTTAATGAAACTAATATAACAGTTTTGCCATATTGTTTTACTATAGAAATCAGAATCCACCATCTGTGGATCCTTCATCAGATATGAATAAGCTGATACCCTACCATGGATTCAAGGTATCCCAGTCAAATCCACATCTACTTGTATCATTTGTGTGTTCCAAGTTTACACCAAAGCCTCATTTAGCTTATAACCTCATACTCTCTATAACCATAGGTTACACTTCTCCACAATCATAAGATATTCTTTTAATTTTTCAAGTTGTTTTCTAACTGTTGGGTATATTTATATCTGTTAATCCCTAGCTTTCTCAGACATTTTTTCACTAACCTTTGCCATCATATAAATCCTATATCTTCTACGATGGTATAATAGGCTTACCCCGTTGTTTTACTTATAGCGAATGGTAAACTTTCACAAAATTCCATTCTCAAATGCCCGCAACTATTATCCTTATGAAAGAAAGCTTCATGCTCCATGTATTTGGGTCCCTTTCCACCAAACCATTTTATGAGCGTGTTCATTAAGGTTACTTAGTAAGTTTCATTTTCTCATCATATAATGTTTCAAGTTGCTGAAGACTGTCCCCCAAAACTAGAACTTTCTTAAGTGAAGTCCTGGCCAACTTTTCTTTAAGTTTGCGTAGATGTGCCTGGCACATTGTCTATGTTCTGCCAAAGGTAACCATTCCCTTATGCTTCTTTAAGACCCTGTCCAAAATAAAACAACAACATTTATCAATTAGATTACTTATCCTATGATAGATTACAACAAGAGATAACTTATCTAATACCTTGTGTCCATCTGAAATTATAGTCACAGTAGCTCCTCTATTAAGATTCAGGTCATCACCAAGAGATAGAAGGAACCATAACCAGTTGTCTTTATTTTCGACAGTTACTACAACCTACGCAATCAGGAACATCTGGTTATTGGCGTCTCGTCCCATAGCTGTCAACAACTCTTCCTTGATAGTCCCTTTCAAGGAACACCCATCCAGACCAATCACTTTTCTGCAACCCGCAGTCCATCCATCTTTCATTGCTACAACCCCCCACCTCAACTAAGAATAGACATATAAGACATAATAAAGATTATAATTTTTAAAATAAGATTTCAAAAAGAAAAAAATTAAAAACTAACTACGAAGCAGACATAGATTCCTTTGAAGCTCGGTTTTATCCACCTGAGACTTAATCAACATCAACACTTCACAGTTGATCCGGGTTGGTTTTTATTAAATTGGTCTCTATAGTACTATAGTTTACCATAGTGTTACCATAAAACTTTCTCTTTACCTTTTGCCCCTCTTCAACTTTCTATTTACCTTTACTAGCTTTGTACATTCTTTTGTATACCATTTACTACCTTTTACTTGCACAATTCCTCTTCAAAAATTCCTACCACATAAAACCAATAATGATTTATAATCATTCCTTTTGTACCAAAGTTGATAGCCGTTAGCTACACCATAATTAGCCAACATCATTTCATCTCTTCGTGGTCTTTAAATTTCATTCCTAAGATGGGAACCATATCTTTCCAGTGCTGATCTGGTCATGTCAGGTAGGACTAGTCCAGGTTTGATTTTTTTGTTATAGATCCCAATTTGTTCCTCTTTGTTCATATTCTACAAGTGCCAGTGCATTTTCATTCCTTTCATTTGTCCAAATGTGTTCTAGTGGTTTTCTTAGGATTGTTTTGCATACCTATTTAAAAAGGGATCTCTTGCTGCACTATTTGGTATGATAAATTCTTCTTCTATATAAATTGTGGTTCCTCAAACAAAGGATGATATTCATTCTAATAATCCTTAAATATCATTATCTTTTGCAAACCAAATCCAGGGTTAATCATATCCATGAATGTTCAACATATACTTCTATGTGGCCCACCTTTTCTAAAGCTGTTGATACGATATTCAGCTAAATGTTGTTATTTTTTATCTACCTTATCCCATTTCACTCAAGTCACTTACAGTGAGATCAATAAAAAAAGTCAACAGGAGGGATAGAGTAGCGCCTGATACATTTAAAAAACTACCATATGTGAAGTTTCCAAATCCAAATCTTTCTGGTATCTTTTGTTACCCTCAAGATACTCTAAAGGAGGCCCAACAAAAACCCTTCATTGCATAAAACGTAATTGTAAGGTTAACCATCTGATATAAAAACAAAAAAAGTTATAATTTGGGTTACGGGTTATAACAACAAAAAACACAAAATTGAAGTGATAAAACGCATGAATAACTTAATTAAAAGCATTGCCTTTAAAAAGCCCTATCAATATCAACGAATTACGAGGTCAATTTTAGGTTTGTAAAATTACGGTTCATGTGTGTGTGAAGATTGTCTGTGTATAATTGTGTGAATTAGTCATAAGTAACCCAACTACCCTTTTTTTAAGTTTTTTTTTAAAAAAAATCCACGTACTCTTTTTTACCGGTGTAGCCGGTAGCCAGTAATGCCACATAAGCAAACGTATGATAATAGCACAAATTTAGCAAGTTCGATGGGTATTGTGAGACTTATTTGGGTTCATATCTGATAATGGCTCAAACTGAAAAGTACGTTGCTATTACATGCCATTAACCCTTATTAGTTTTTAGTTTTGATAAAATACCACAAGTCCTTTATATCACATGTCTTATATATATTATAAGTCCTTAGTCCATATTTTGTTCAAGTGTCCATGGTATCAAGTCCTTAACAACGCTTTTAAATCATAAGTTCATTAAGTAACTTTTAGTTAACTAGTTTACCAATTTACCTTTTTCTCATAAACCAACAGTGTGTACAATACTTATACTCTCTTTATAACATGATATTAGCAACCATATAACATGTGTAAAAGTATACAAAACTATGATCACAAGAAAAATCCATTTTTCAAGTTTAAAAGTATCCTAAATGGTGATGAGCCATATAAACATTATATGTACATAAAATCATGAAAGTAAAGATATTAAGAGTTTTAGATGACCTTAGGTGAATGAGTGATGAATGAAAAACAAGAATAACACCCTTGTGTTCAAACCAAATTTCCAAAGATAACCCTACTCTGTTTAAACACTTGCAAATTGTTTACAAGCCTTCAATCTATCTTGGTATGGCTTATTATATGTTGTGAGAACACTTGATAAATGTGGAAATAAATATGTTATGGATTGTATATGGGTATTGAGTGTCTGTGGTGATGCCGGGGGTAAGAGGGGAGGGACAAGAGATATTTAGTTTGTTTTTGGCTAAGGAAAATGAGTGTAAGTGTTTATCTACTAGAAATGCATGTATATGTATCAAGGACTAGTCAAAGTGACTATTAACAAGACCAAAAGACCATAAAATAGGGGAGGGGGCGTTGGACATGGGGAGTGAAATGAGGATGATGTTGGTCAATGTTTTCTTGATATTTTGTGGAAATATGAAAGTATTTCTTGAAAATTATAAATGTGTAGTTAACATGTAAAGTGTATACTTGCAATGTGTAAGTTCTAGCTTGGTTTTTATATGTAATATTAGACCAATATGATAACACGGGTAAAGTTTTATAAAACTTTGAGCATTGAATATAAACGTGGGTATTTGTTGAAGCGTAGAAAAGTTTTGGTGCTTCCGGGTATGCCTAAATGTATTAAATTGCGAAACGTAAACGTTTTACGCAACCAATAAAATAAAATATAAAAAGTTTATTATTACTTTCGTAAAAATAATATATTGCTTGTTTGATGAACAAACTTAATATGTTTTGGTCTCCGATTTTGTTTAATGTTAATTTTTAACTTTATGCGATTTAACTTAACTATTAAAATTAAAAGTTAAAAGCGTAAGGAAATGAAAAAAAATAAAACAGTGAAAAATGACATAATGAATGTCGTCTAATTGTCCTGAATATACGGAATGTTACATACACTTTGTGAAGTTTAGCTAAAGGTGGCATTCTGGAGCTAAAACGAAGAAATCTGAAGAATGCTATTCTGACATCCAATACGTCGTATCCATCAAGGAAGATACGGCGTATCTATGCCTGCACTTCATAAGAAATCGCGAAGAACAAATTCCAATATGTCGTATCCAAAAGACTTCTATACGCCGTATCCAAGACATAGCAATAAAATATTATGGAAGATATTGAACGTGGTCTCTATGAACTCTCTCGATACGGTGTATCGACCAAATTCCAGACACTAAAGTTAGAAGACCTAAAAACGAGTTTTAGGTGTGCTTGATCATATTTTCGATACCCTAACCACAAAAGTCGATTTTCATAAGACAAGAAGAGCATAAGAGGTCAATCAAAGCTATTAATTCCATAGGAAACACCTTGTAATCTCCTATACTCTAGTAATCATTTGATTTTTGGTATCATTTGTTTAGCTTGGTTAGTTTAACTTGGTTGAATTATTACTCTTGTATTGATTACGATGATTAAGGGCTAATACCCTTGGGTATTAGCCATGATTATGACGAATTGAATGTTTGATTTGTTTATATCGAATGCTTAATTTATCATTGATTGCTTGTTTATGTTTATCAATTCATACTTGTTTACATGCTTTTGTATGCGATCTATCATTCAACTGGATCTAGTGATACCGACCAAGTTAGCTAGATGTCGGAATGGCTCTCTATATAGTGATTTATATATCTAGGGTAATAGGATCATAATTAATGCCCTATATTTACCATTGGTTTATGTGAATAAGTTGGACTGGTAGGTGTACTAGGATCAACAAATAACGTACTGATTCCTTTGGTAAAGACTTCGATAGTAGACTACTAGAATATAAATTGCCATTAAGAAGTAAGTGAGTAAAGTCTCTATGAACTAGGGTTTAATAAGATCACCATTATTAATCTCCTAAGATAGATTATAATCAGCAAATAGGATGCTTTATGCGGATGCGTTTAATTATGACAAATTTCTACGTGTCTAGGTTTTAGGAAGAAGTCCCGCCTAAATCTTAGAATGATATGCCGCCTCGAGATAAGCACTATTTGCACTAAATAAATAAACCAACGTTTTAATTGAATTAATTATGGTTAATACAGTTTTCTTATATTTGGCTAGACCGCTCTTCTATCTTTTGTCTATATGCTTATGTATGTTATTGTGTTTTAAATTGATCTAAGTTACCACAAAAAATATGCCAGTCTCTCAGACTGAAAACCCCCTTATCCATTAGAATTAGGACTAACATAGGTTTAGCATAGGTTTAACATAGAATAGAATTAACATAGTTTAGATTAACTTAGTTAGTTAATCAAAATATTGATAAAAGATTTTGTTCTCGCTCTTAGTGATCGACACCCTACTTACCAACAAAACTACATCCGATCGGGTACACTGTCCGTTAAAGTGTTGTTTTAGGTAAAGTCGGCAAAATATAAATGTAAAACTTGAATAACTAAAATAACAACCTACACGACGACACATCAGTCTCTCATGTGATTTGAAGTTCAAATGTTTATGAAAAAGTACCTCAAAATTGACCAAAAGTTGATCAACTTTTGATGAATTTTAGGCCTTGTGTCAAATATGTATATTCTCAAATTGTTTAAGTGGTCTAAGTCATGTCCGGTTATGACCGTTTTTTGCATTGAACAGAATGAGGAGTGAGTGACTTAGTGACCATTCAGTTGATGAATTAGATGTGTTTGTTCACATGGTATAAGATTCATTACAAGAATCAAAAATGAAGAATTTCAAAATAACTAGGGTCTGATAATTCTATTCTCAATTGTTTAAGTGGTCTAAGTCATGTCTGGTTTCGACCGTTTTCTACAATGAACAGAATGAGGTGTGAATGACTTAATGACCATTCAATTGTTGAATTGAGTTTGACTGATTCTATGTTATCAAATAAAAATGCTTTTGCACAAATAATTTTTGAAAAGGTTCTCAAATTTTTGTATTGTGTCAAAAATGATACTCTTTCACAAAAATTTTTAAGAATTTGAATGATTTCTCTTGAATTTTTCAAAATATTCTTATTCAACATCAGAGAGAATCTTCGTTATTCTTGAAAGAGTATCATTTCATAAAGAATTTCTAGTGAGGATATTCTAAACAGAAAGAGAGTCAAAATCTATACACGAAAAAGCAAATCTAAAGTGTGTTCGAAAAAGAATTTCCAGAACACAAAAAAAGAAAAATACGAATAAAGCGTATGACATGTGCTAGAAAAAGCAAGAATAAGCACATGAAAAACAAACTGATCAAAAATATGTTCGAAAAGAATTGCCAGAACATACAAAAACAGACATAGTGGAAAGAGATAAAAATATCACATAAATTGCTTGATTATCTAACATCTTACTGTTGTCAATCATTCAGCAATCATCATGGCACAATCACAAAGATAATCTGACGTTCATCAAGATGAATTGTGTCCACCCAACAAACGATGTGCTCTCATGGATGCCAACAAGAAAATTGATCTTGAGAATCCATTGTGCCCAAATGAAAGCAAAATCCTGGCAAACATCCTTCAAAATCATCTACTCAGATTCAGCATTGTTGCATCTTCATCAATGCCATGGATATACTTGGGGCAGTTTTGGCATACTTTGAAAGAAGATGGATCAAAGTATAAGCTCTCATTTGTGATTGACAAGAGAGAGCTTACTATAACTCTTGATGATTTCAAAACAATATTTCACTTGCCTTAAGCTACTGACAACAATCATGATCGTTTTGTCCCTGGTCCAAAGTTCTCAGAGATGGTTCCATTCCACATTATCAATCTTGGTTTCATACTGGAATTAAGATCACCATCTAACTTTAAGACAACCGGTCTCGTACAACTATAGTAGACACTGTGCAAGATGTTTTCAAGATGTCTGACAACACGAGTTACTGGATATCATCAACTGCATTTGCAGATCATGTAGATGCTGTACTGATTTGTCAACAATATACATGTTGACTATCCTGACTTGCATTGGGAATGATTCTACTACTCACTTGAACATCCAACAACACTGATTCCTTATCCCAAATTCATAAAGCTTATAGTAAGTCATTACATGAGATCTCGAGAATAGCTCGTGATAAGTATCACAATTTGGAAGATGATGAGATAGTAAAAAGCATATTCAATTCAAGAAAGAATAAGGCTGGAGTCAGAATGATAATTCTGAGTTAGAAGATAACCGGTGAGATGAAGCTCACAGAGAACTATCAGATGTATGCTGCAGTGTTCAGAGTAGATGTTCCTACGACTCGGTCACAACCGATTGAGTCTACCCAGGGAACGCATAGGACAAATAGCGCCCCTAGGTCACCTAACCCTGATTGAGACAAAACAAACAACAATTTTGTTTTCAAGTTGTTTGAATAGTTACAACTGTGAAGAAAAGAAGGGATCATATGGACCATAATTCTCAAAAGCTTACTCTGAAGCTTCATATATCAATAATTCCATACCCAGAAAGGAGAAAGACCCAGGGAGTTGACTATTATTGAAGCTAATTCATACCCGATACGCCATATGAGATCCTCCTAATACGCCATATCCACTGGATAAAACTATACACTAATGTATGAGACAAAACAAACAACAGTTTTGTTTTCAAGTTGTTTGAATAGTTACAACTGTGAAGAAAAGAAGGGATCATATGGACCATAATTCTCGAAATCTTACTCTGAAGCTTCATATATCAATAATTCCATACCCAGAAAGGAGAAAGACCCAGGGAGTTTCACTTTACATTGCTTTATTAATAATGTTTGCTTTAATAATGCCCTTGCTGACTTAGGAGCTAGCGTAAGTGTCATGCCTCTCTCGACCTACCTTAACTTAGGTTTAGGCGAATTAGCTCACACTAAGTTGACAGTTGAATTAGCAGATAGGACTATGAAATATCCAAAAGGAATTGCTAAAAACGTGCTAGTAGGCATTGGTAAATTTGTTTTTCCTATAGATTTTATAATTCTTGATATGCCCGAGGATATCAAAGTCCCCTTGATCCTCGGAAGACCATTTTTGTCTACCGCCCATGCTAAGATTGATGATTTCAGAAGGAAGATTACTTTGAGAGGTGGGGACGAGAAAATAATTTTCTATATATATGTACGGTTTGGCACTTTATTAAATTCCCATATCTAGTTTTATCATGTGCGTTTTCTAGTATTTTCTAAGTATAACAATTTATAAAAATTTCGGCATGACCCGTTCGTGTTTACACGTTTTTCAAAGTCGTAGACATTATTTAAAACCACTTTCAATTTACTTTCAATCCACTTTTCACAATTACAAACTATACATCATAAAATCTATTATTATTTGCAACGTCCAACGTTTAAAATGAGTTAAACGTATAGCGTCTAAGTCGTACACTATTAAATAAGCTATTCACGAACTTATTCAATAAGCTACACCGTAGCTTTACGCCTTGGTGTATTGTATTTATGTTAGGCCTTGGTTCGTTAAGTGCAAAAATGTAGTTTTACTTATCCATATAGTCCGATAAGCAAAACATTAAATAATAAACACGCGACTTAATAACAGCTATTAATAAGCTCACAATAAGCCACATTAAAATAAGTCGGACCACATAAGCTCATGGTGTTGGCCTTGTATGTGGGACGCGGCTATAAGCCCAATAAGCTATATTCGAGCTTATTTATTAAGCCGAATAAGTTTACCATTTGTCCTTACAAAATAGGCTAGAAAATAAGTTAACAAAATATAAGACGAAACATAATAAGCCAAATAAATATTTCGTCTTTTTTTCTAGTTTGGGCCGAACCAAAATATAAGCCTAATAAGCTCAAAATAATTAAAATAAGCTTTTCAAAAGCTTATTATATAAGCCGAATGAAAATAAGCACAAAATAAGCTTAATAAATTTAAGTTACACGAAACAAGCTTGAACAGATATTTCCTTGTGTTTTCTATTTTAGGTCGCAACATATATAAGTCACATAAGCTTAAAAATAATCAAATAAGCTTTCCTATTAGCTTATTATATAAGCCGAATTCAAATAAGCTATAATATACTATTTTGATTAAATGAAAATAACCACGATCACAAAACTATACTTTCCTTATATTTTCTTTTATTATTTTCAAACCATAAGCATAACCTTTTAAGGTTTATGTAGTTTTAAAATCTTGTTTTCACAAAATAAGTTGTACAACTAGCATGTATGCATCAAAATGATAAGGAAAGTACAAGTTATTTAAGAATTTGAAGACTTACAAAATTTAAAGGTTTTTAGAAGGAAGAATGAGATTAGAACAACTCAAATGTTGTTTAACAAATACCCTAATGATACAAATGATCAAACCTTCAACAAATCTTCAAGAGTTTTTGATCAAAGATGAAAAGTTTATAGATTTGTATTTATGTGTGTGTTTTTCATGGACTAGGGGAAACAAGAGCAAAGAAAACTCAATATGAAGTGTGTGTGTATTATGAATGAGAAAATGAGAAGCAAATAGTTTATAATAACAAGTTTACTTCACACATTAAATGTGTGTTAGCGTGTGTGCCGTGGGAATGGGACAAAGGAAGAGAGGGGACCAATTTTATCCACCAATTAGAATTAAGCTAGAACAAAACATGTGACGAGAACTTGTCTTATTGCAATTTGAATTCAAACTTGGTCTTCAAGGGTTATTAAGGTTGTGTGGACGCATGCATGCATGAGGAGGGGACTAGAATTTTTAATATTATATGATGCTAGTGCTTCATTATTTTATTTAATTTCTAAGCCTTCCATGCATATGCTCATTTTTAAACGAAACACGGTTTACGCAAGTAACGAAACGAATAACGGTATCTCCGAAAATTATGAAATTTTAAATATTGCCCTAAAACATAAAAATGTGGCTATTGCCAAAATACTACAACGTTTGGTATCCCGGTTCTATCCTAGTGACGTTTCTCAGATAATAACGGAACAACTTCCCGGTTAAATGCAAATGCTAAACAAAACTTTAAACATTCAAATTACTAAACGGAAACGGCTAAGTTACTGGACGGAAATTCTCGGGGTGTCACACCTAATCCAAATCCCCTTATCTATTCTGTCAGCTAATACTGATGACCACTGATGAATATAACCTGATAAAACGAACCCGAGAATGAAGCAAAAAACAAACGAATAACTTCAATCCCCACTGAGTAATCCTGTAGTCATTAAACTTCAATACTAGTCTTTAAGAGTGAAGGTGAATCTTGATAAGGATCCTTTTTAGTGTGATAAATTGTGTTTGTTGTGATGTTGTTTGTTATTGTTGATGTGTTATGACTGTTAATGGATAGCCGGTCCAATAATAATAACTCCTCAAAGCCCAATTAACAAAACTTGGCCTACTATTGATTTCCTGGCCCAATCATATACAAAGTCTGGGTCTAAGTTTTTGTTAAAACCTGGTCTACCAATAGTCCATTTTACCCGATCCATAAGTAGATTAGGGATATAAATTTAACAATCCCTAATTTTTCTCACACAGACCTAAACCTAATCTCACTTATCACATTCATCCGCCCCCAACTTATCGGATTCTCTTTATACTTCCAGTTAAACACTAATCCCACCTTATCTCTCCAAACCATACAACGCATCATTCATCTTACTCATCAATCAAATAACAATCAAAATGATAACATCGTTTTCAAATAGCACAAACCGTCGAACGTAGAACCAAGAACCAAGAAGTGTGCATCTTCAAGATCTTTTGAATAAGGTCTCGGGTAGGTTTGGATGTTGTTTATGTTTTTTTGAACGAAACTAAGAAGGATTCTAACATAGTTGTTAAAAATCTTTATTTTATATTCGAATATTAAAGACAGATCTATGATGATAATAGATTCATGTTATTGATTTATAGAGGTCTCGAATTTAATTTCCAAAACACAAAAACATGACTTGAGGTCTTGGTTTTTCATTAAGGTCCGAGTCTTGTAGATGTTGGTGATGGGAGTATGTTAGATAATTGTGGATGTTGAATCTGATGAAGGGATTAGGATAGTCTTGGATTTGTTAATTGTTGATTGATATGGTTGTTGGTTTAAAAGTATGTAGAACTTTCTTTACTTCTTTGCTTTAGATTGACTAGGTTGAGTTGACTCGGTCAAACTTGGTAACTATCGAGTTGACTCGGTCAAACTTGGTAACTATCGACTTGACTCAGTATGGGTCATGTAAACCTTAAACCGCGGGATTTCAAACCTTAAATCGCATGTTTATTTCGCAGACAACATCCTTAAATCGCGAGCATAAATCGCGATGGCCTGTTAAACCGCTGACAAGGACTTAAACCGCCTAGAAACCTACCTTATTTTGCCTGCATAAATCGCGGGTTAAGACCTAAACCGCGGACACTTCTTAAATCGTTGGTACTTTTATGTACCAGTGTCCTTTTTTCGCTTTTTTATGTCCTTGTTCTTATCCTATTTTAAACTGCGGGATTCAAAAAGGAAACCAAATAAGCTCGAAAAGTTGTTTGACCACAAAATAAGCCACATGAGATATAATACAATAAGCTAAGACCTATGTCGGCAACCTATATTACTTTCACTTCATTATCGAAACAAGAAAAATAAGATGAGAAGAAATATGGAAGAAATTTAGAGAGAAGTTAGAGAGAGAAAGGTAGAGAGAAGAAAAAGATGGATGATTACTTGCAAAATTACAAATGAGAATTAACAATAACCAACAAGAATCAACACCATTTTCCATAGAGGAAAATGGTATAAATACCCTACACAACTACATGGGTCGTGTGGGCTTTTACTTGGGCCGGGCTCGGGATTGACTTGGGCTTTAGCCCGATACACATGCAATATTAGCTTACATTTACGAGCCCGTTTACCCTTCTAGCCTATTACAACGTATAATTAATTAAGTGACCGAGACCTAATATAATGAACGAACTTCCATTGTTCGACTCAATATTTTGAGGCTAACAATCTCCCCCGAAGTGAGTTCATTGTGACACTCCTTCGTGAGATCAATGAGATTGCTGTTGTCGTTGAGCTCTTGTGATCTTTGTCTCTGTCTACGTTGTAGGCTTGTTCCTTCATGCTTTGTGATCTTTGATCTTGAGCCTTTGTCATTGTCTTTCGACTTCGTCTTTATGTCCGAGATCTTTAAATCTTTTCCTTGCTTGTCTTGATCATCTTTGCCACCTTGCGATCTTGTGTCTTGACCAACATGCTCATACTTTGCATCATCTTGAAAGCTTGCTAACAATCTCCCTTGATAGACTTGATATCTTTGAAGGAAGATCTTGTATATCAGAGTTTGTGCGGAAGTCTTTGTCTTTAATTCTTGAGCTTTCATGATTCTTGAATCTTGATGCTTATAGAATGTCTTTGTAGTTTGAGCATGAGCATGTGGTAATGAATTTATTATGAAGTAACTCCCCCGGACATACTTTCGCTGCGACACGTTTTGGAAGATGTTCACAGATTGGTATCAAAGCATACTTGTTATAGAGAAATAGTTTGCTTATTTTACCTAGACTATAGCCGTTTTCGCAATTATTGCATCACAACAATCATTTTCAAAGTGCATTACACAATTCTTGCTTACTTGCTTACATACTTGTTGTATTAAGTTCTTACATGAAATACATACCTATTTATATATTATATATATATATTATATATATATATATATATTAATATATATTTTAATTTATCTGATTTATAATATACTTTACTATAATATTATATATAAATATATATGTATCATATATGTATACATAACTTGACATATATCGTTAATCTATTTAATATATGAGTTAGATTATATTAATATGCACATATACATTTCTTAAAGATATTGTGTAGTTGCACAATGATCTCCCATTTATACCTCAGACATTGTGAGTTTGTACAATGGTCTCTTTTTACTTCTTATACATTTGTGAGTTGCACAATGCGTCTCACTTCGGTTCTCAGACAATTGCTAAGTTAAACAATGGTTCTAAGAATATTATTTTCATCTAGATTATTTACACTTTAGTATTACACGAAGACCATTATTAATCTTTGTTTTACATGGAATTATGTATGAATCTAAGTATTACAAGTCTTGTATGGGCGGGACTTGTAATATAAGGATTGATATGATAATTGCTATGTAAACAAAACCCGTCACAGTTCTGTTTACATGGAATTATGTGTGGATCCAAGTATTACAAGTCTTATATGGGCGGGACTTGTAATAGGAGGATTGATACGATAATTTCTATGTCGACTCGTTCACGATTTTGAACACTATGTTGATTTCCCCTGATTGACAAACGAATTTTAAACACTCATCCCATACTCATTAGAAGCACATGCATCGTCATGTTATCCATCACCTTGAAGGTTATGTGATAAATCGACATTTTTCGTACGAGTTTTGAATCGGAATTATTAAGTATGTGATTTATCATCTCTTATTTGAATGTTTGGTCGCCTCTTCAGTTAATTAAGGAAATTGTTAAATCACCGAACCTTAAGGTTTATCATTTCTTACTTACTTAATTTAGGACGCTCCTTTAGGTAAGTTAACGAATTATAAAGAGTGGTCTTACTATGGTATCCAATAGATACGAGTATGAACTCGAACTGATAATTCACCGGAATCGTCAAAAAGGTCTTGAAAACACAATCGCGTGCCTTAGCTAGAGGATCTTAAGGCCTCATTTGGAACTACCAAATCCCATTCCTAAGTTATTACTTTTGACGTTACAAAATCTTTACGATCATGAACTGTTCGTGGAACTAACAGACTTGTTACACACTTGAACTAATGGAGTCGATTCAACATCGAACTAACAACTGAGTACCATATTCCGCCGTCTATCGCATAAGCTCTTCCGCGAGCTCCTCCCATTTGTTAAACTTTATTCTGGGAATATTGTTTATCGGAATGTCTCATCTCTCTGCATCCAATCACCAATTTTATAGTTATTGATGTTATGGTCAGCTTCGTGGGTT
This sequence comes from Tanacetum coccineum, assembly GCA_026074375.1. Lineage (NCBI taxonomy): Eukaryota > Viridiplantae > Streptophyta > Magnoliopsida > Asterales > Asteraceae > Tanacetum > Tanacetum coccineum. The sequence goes on along the minus strand of BQNB010054303.1, from coordinate 20,643 downwards.
GGGTCCTGGAGCGGTCCTAATTAGTACAACTTTATCCAATAGGTAATGCAACCCCACCTTAAACGAGATAAACACCTATCGACGAAATAGATAGTCGGACTATTCATTTCGGGCCACTAGTAGGAAGACTTAGGTCGTGATACATCCTAGTACTGCCAAGTAAGTTGGGTACTTACATCCATAAGCCACGTTGATGTGAATCATCGAACATTGCAGATAGCAGAAACGAGACTCCGTCCTCGGACATTTAGAAACTTATTAAGACATACTCACGCGACTACACTTTCTTCTTGAGGTTTTCACTATAATGAGATTTGTAATGATTTATTTTGAGGTGCCCATTTTAATGGATTAAATATCCTGGTCAAACCTAGCAAAAATTTCTGGTACATTGAGAAGTGTAGAAACACCGAATTTTTCTGAATAAAGTTATCAGCGTCTTGTTTAGAACGGATTTATTAAATCTAAAATTCTTTTCTCGGTCACACAATCGGTTAACACAAATTTAATCTCGGGACGAGATTTCTTTAAGGGGTAGGTACTGTAACATCTGGCAATTTTCGAGATTTTAAATGACTAATTTGCCCTTTGACTTTTTGGGTCTGACTTGACTTTTTGACTTTTGGTCTTTTATTGTCACATAAAATCAATTACCGCGTAACCGGTAAAATTTTCGGAACAATATTTCTAAATTAATAAATACATTTTCTATTATTTCATCTCTTATGTTGCATAGTTATTTATAACTTACTCGACTGAAAACGAAAAAGATATATGTTATTTCCTTAGCTGACGAGTCAAAAACGAACCACTAAATCACGCACTTTTCCACCACTCTGGGACCCTAAGCAATTTGATGATTAAACACGATATTTCAGATCAAATTTTTAGTTCTTACCCGAGACTTGAAAACAAGCAGAAGAGGGCTAAAACAGCCTCACAAAGTTTTGAAAACTGCACACAACGGGTACCGACACACAAAAATAATTAAATTTATTTTTAATTATCACTATTTATTTAATAAAAATATTAAATAAAATCATTTAATATTTTAATTATTTAAGCGTTGTTGATAACGCGAATATCCGAGTTAAAACTCATTTTTATTTTAACCGAGTCACAAAATAAATAACAGATATTTATTTTAAATGTTATAAAAATATTTATGAAATATTATCAAGTAAATACTCATTTTTATCAAAAAAATGATTTGAAAAACAATGGCACAAGTTTCATATTTTGAATCATCCGTTAAGTGGCTCAAAGAGTCCCGAACCATTATTTAACGAAAATTACACGTTTGGTACATGTGAAACATTTACACAATAAACCCTATACTATCACACACCTTACACTTTGTATTTTAACTTTTACTATATTTATTATACATATATATAATATATTTAGATATATAATATCTATATACTATATATATATATATATATAAAAGTTATAATATTTTTCTTCATTATATAAAAAGTTATACACACATACATCTCTCTCCATCTCTCCCATCTTTTCCGGCCACCGCCAACCGCCGGATCCGGCCTACCCCCGGCCGCCACCACCGCCGGCCACTTTTTCCGACCAAACTCCGGCGAACCCAAAAGTCATAAAAGATGTAGATCTACCTACGATATATCCAAATCAAGCGTCTGCCTCGCCGTCATCCACCCCACCACCACCACTCTACCCGCGTTTCCCCCTCCCACCCCACTCCTGGACAGCCTCAGCGCTGTTACACACTGTCCACACACTCACTACCACCTACGCACAACACACCATCTCCGTATGCTCAAGCCATACGATAGCCATAACATACGGTGTGTTGGTTTGTGTTTCGCTCCAAGAGGGTGTGTTATGTTTTATAGGAAACGACCTAATTAGGTGCGTTTTGGGTTAATAAAAAAGATTCAGGGTGTTGTACGGTTTTTTATTGACCTCCAAGGAGTGCGTTCGACTTTGTTCTACCTAAAAAGGGTGCTTGGGTTTAGGTTGCACACTGGGTGCGTTAGGTTGTGGTACTACACAACGAGAGGGCGTTTTGGTTTCGGGACAGCCGAAATGGCGCGCTTGGTTTTCATTCTAGCACCACGGGTGTGTTTGGTTTGGTTGTGTAAACAAAATAGGGTGCGTTTGGTTAGTTTTCACAACAAGGGGTGCGTTTGGGTTAGTAAGAATATACAAAGGGGTGTTTGGTTTGGCTGTCACGCACACCGAAGGGTGCGTTTTGGCTGTTACAGCAGACTAGGGGTGTTTGGTTTTGTAGAAACTGATTAGGGTGCGTTTGGTTGCTGTTAATACCGAAAATGGTACGTTTGGTTTGAGTAGAACCATATTAGGGTGCGTTTGGTTTATAAAGAAACTGATTAGGGTGCGTTTGGTTTATAAAGAAATTGATTAGGGTGCGCTTGGTTAATAAAACAACCACAAGGGGTGTTTGTTTCTGGGTTTTGACACGGTTAGGGTGTGTTTGGGTTAACAACAAGGCTGTAAGGGTGCGTTTGGGACAGCAAAAATCGAATAAGGGAGCGTTTGGCGTAACCGAAACAACAATAAGGGCTCGTTTGGTTTATGCAATTGACTAATAAATATAACACAAGAATTATAAATCATAAATCGAAACTAAAATGGTGGTTAAGGTTATATATAATATGTTATTTATTTACTTTGTTTAGTTTATAAATATTTATAACATATATTTAAAACACATAGATTTTTTGCAACACTGCGGTTTGTTGAAAAGGTGAAAAACGTTAGGTTTTGATAAATATGGAGAAGTATATTACGGGAAGGTCATGACGCAAATTTATATAAAAGTTCCTATACTTAGTATGTTTTTACTAAAACTTTTATTATTTTAAACTGGTAAAAAGAGAACATAAGTTTATTTTAAAATATACTAGAATATAACTATTACGATAATCCGACCACCGAACAAACTATACTTGTTCAAAGTTACGCATCCGTCAATAGTCAAGATTAATTTATAAAATTTTATTTTGATATATTCCTGGCATAGAAGGTAAATCATCAACTTTTTTCGTAAAAGCTTTGAAAATGTCGTTTATATATTATGAAGCTTTAAAACGTGCGTTCACTTTTATACGAGAACTATTATTAAGTAAATTGGTGATTTCCCGAACGCGTGTCGAAACCTTTTGCTTCAGCTATTTTTCTCACATTTCTTATTTAATACTTACAAAGTATTATATACCTCGATTATTTATTTGATTGGTTTTCTTTGTTATATAATTCACAGTATGGAAATTAGTCCTACTTGATCACATTTTCATATGTCAATATATACTGTTTTGATTACATACATTGAGATACTTTCCGATTTTATTTTATTTTACCAACATTCATACTTTTTCACTTTGAAAACTTAATCCCTTTATCAGTGTAGCGTTTGAGGTGTCTATCCATCGGGAAAACAAATTCTTATCCTAGGCTAGTGGGACTATAGCAGTTAACGTTAAGCTGCAACTTCTGATCGATCTGTTCCGGTTTTTCGTTATGATTGTGCTTAATCATGATGCAATTTTGCCATGTTCTAATACATTAATGTCAGTTTATAGGCCCCATGTTTTACTGTTTTACATATATTTTTGCGGGTGAGAACATGCTTGTTTACATTGCATTTACATGGTTGATTACCAAATTGTTCACATACTCATGTTACATAGCTCGCTGTGGATTATATTACCTTGACTTTATTTTTGGGCACTAGATAAGTACTTTACTTTTGGAAGATTACGATGAGCTTAGCTGATTGAAATGTTATTTAATACAGTAATGACCGGTGTTCTTGGAGGGGGCACGGTAACGGGAGTACATATTCTTTAGATAAAGGCCCGGGTGTTCTTGGAGGATACACCTGTGATGGGTATATATATAAGTCTACGTCACAGCTTCATGAACTGTAAATCACTTTGAGGGTGAGCGCGAATGTTATGAAATAGATCTATTCGGGTGTGATCCCCGTTCGGGTGATTAGCTATCACTAGGCAAACGAACGTTATAATATGTTGTCTACGCGAATGTTATAAAATAGATCTATTCGGGATTGACAATCCCTGTTCGGGTGATTAGCTATCACTAGGCAAACGAACGTTATAACATGTCGGATTACGATTGGTTGGGGTACAGGGCCCACAACACTTACATATGAACTCTTACTGTTATATTAGTGCATCGGTTTCATGAACTTAGAGTAATTGTAATCATTGTTTTATATTCACATGGATATTTACGGTGCCTTGAATAAAGTGGCAATACATACTTGAAACATTTTGGTGACATTAAATTGGTCATGCATTCTTTATAAATCTTTGGGATAAGATTGGTACTTTTGGTGACATTGAATTGATCATGCATTCTTTATAAATCTTTGGGATAAGATTGGTACTTTTGGTGACATAAAATGTGTCATGCATTCTTTATAAATCTTTGGGATTTTTACATGGTACTGTGATGACACAGTGGACAAATACATTCATTTGAAACTTACATTCATATTTAAACTAACCTATGAACTCACCAACTTTATGTTGACCGTTTTAAGCATGTTTTTCTTAGGTGATATAGATAATTGGCTTACTTGAAGTGAATTGGAGTCTTTACATTCATGTTTTTCATAGTGATGCAATTATGGGACAAATGTTATATCAATTTCAAGGAAATCAACGAGATTATTTTTCAAACGACACATTTAGAGGTCATTCTCTTGTATCTAGCGCTGTGTATTATGAAGTAACTCCCCCGGACACATCATTCCGCTGTGACACGCATTTTTGGGGGTGTTACAAAAACTAAGGGGAAGTTTGTTTGAAAAAGACCAAAGGGCGTAGTTGGAAAGTGTGTGTGTAGTGTGAGACGTGTGTGTGCAAAGCTAGAGGACACAGGTTCGAATCCTGCCTCTAGCTTTTTGCTATTTATAAAAAAAAACTTTTTGAACAAAGTTGTAAAACAAATAAGAATAAGCAAATCTTATAAAAGAGACTTTTTGTAAAAGCTAGAAAATAAGCTAGAAAATGGGCAAAAAACAGACAGAAAACAATAAACTACTTTTTTTGACCCAACCCCTTTTTCAAAACTATAATGAAACTTAAAACTTGAAATAAGCTAAACTATGAATATCTAAGCTATCCCTATCTTAAAAATTACATATCTAAGCTAATTATGGAGCTATAAATGAGCTAAGTGGATAAGCCATAAGCTGAAATATCAAATAAGCAATTTATTGAAAACTGAAATCCAAACAGACAACTTAGCTACTTTTGAGCTTAATTTTAAGTAGGTAAAAGGAAACATAGCTATGGCAAAGAGACATATTTATTTCTAGCTAAGCTTATCCAATAGAATACTCAAATCTGCTTAGAAACATAGTGTGAAATCAAGAGAAGGTAAAAGCTTTTTGAAATCTGTTAAAGTCTCAGCATATTATGAAGTAACTTTTTTATTTGTTAACGATAAGATTGTGGGAATTTGCGCTAATAAACACAGATAGATATTGAACTTTTAAAAGCAAAATAAGCTGAAATATATCTACTATTACCTAAAATCTACTTGTGAACAAAATTTGAAATTCTAAAAACTATTTTTACCTGCTGATTTTTAATTTAGAAAATGACTATTTGTCTATTTTCTCTACTAATGCAATTGACCACTATACTAACCAAAACTTAAAGCCATTAAGTGCAGGCCTACAAACTTGATTTGAATATAATTTGAACACCTAAATAAAAGCAAAATGAGGTAACTAAATCAACTAGAACAAATTTAAGCTAAATTAATCTAATAAGATGAACTAATGATCACAGATTCTAAAAGCTACTAACTAATCTTTTAAAAAACTTAATTAAACCTATCAAAGACCTTAGATCTTAACTTTATAAACTTGAATTTGATGTTTTAAGCTTAATCTAAAGGAACAAAATTGGATCAGGACAATATTAACGTATGTTAATTATGTCTTGAGCCAAACACCCTTTAGAAATTTTAAATCATTTTCAGCTTATAAATTTGATGAAATAAGATCAAACTTCAAATACACACGTCAACTCATCATCAGCCGCCATTCCCACGGCCACCTCACCACCGATACTCATCCACCATCACATCCAACAGCAGCCAAGACACACCACAAGGGTGCGTTCGGTTTTAAACTCCAACAGGTGCGTTCGTTTAAACCACCAACATTGGGTGCTTTCAGGTTGATACCACAACCAAGGGTGCATTCTGTTTTTCAAGCACTGAAAGGGTACGTTTCCATTTTCTCACCCCGAAAAGGGTGCGTTTGGTAGTCACCACCACCACAAGGGTGCGTTTGGCAGTCACCACCACCACAAGGGTGTGTTTGTTTATATGGTTAACACCATAAGGGTGGGTTTGGCAGTCACCACTAGCCACCACCTATGGGTGTGTTTGGTTTAACCATAACCACATAGGGTGCATTGGGTTTTTCTCCCCACAAAGGGTGCGTTTTGGTCTAGCTGAAAAACCACAACAAGGGTGTGTTGGGTTTTAAAATCAAATAGGGTACGTTTGGGTTAAGATAAGCACCAAAGGGTGCGTTTGGGTTAACATAAACCCTGAAAGGGTGCGTTTGTTTTTTTAGAACCGCACACGGGTGCGTTTGGTTGTTAATTTAACAGCAAGGGGTGTGTTTGGGTGAGCAAAAAACTGTAAGGGTGCGTTTAGCTTAACAGAAAAACCATAGGGAGCGTTTGGTTTAGCAGTTTCACTGCTAAGGGAGCGTTTGGTTTAGCAGTTTCACTGTTAAGGGTGCGTTTGGTTTAGCAGTTTCACTATAAGGGTGCGTTTAGTTTAGCAGTTTCACCATAAAGGTGCGTTTGGGTTAACAGAAACACTGAAAGGGTGCGTTTGGGTTAACAGATTAACCACAAGGGTGCGTTTGGCTTATATAAATCGACTAATAAATATATCGTAAGATTTTATAAATATAAAACCAGATCTAATGGTGGTTTAATGGTTAAATAAATGTGTTATTTATTATTTTGTTTAGTTCGATATATATTGTAACACGCGTATTTGCAACACGGATTGATTAAGGTGGAAATGCATTGTTTTTTTGTAAAGATGGATGCGTCTTACAAACGTAATAGGCCATGCCGAAATTTCTATAATTATCTATACAGTAGTAATGTTTCGTGTAAAACTTTGCTTATCTTGGATAACCGGATAAAAAAGGATTAAGTTATATAGTTTATGATTATTAAATTGTAAATTTATACAATTAACTGGTAATAAAAGAAAACTACACTTTGTGAATGAGACATACTAGTTTAACTATGACCGTCGAGGAAACGAAATACTAATTATAAAATTTATTTTATAATTCCGATTATTGACAAAAGTAAAATACTTTTAAACGCGTGTTTATCTTTTATACCAAGAACTGTTATTTATTAGTTGTTTGATCTTTCAAACACGTGTCGAAATGTGTTGTTTCAATTATTTTTCTCACGTCTCCTATATAATACTTTCCCTATATATAATACATGCCGTGTATTATATACATTTTGAATTATTCTTTCGGTTGTTTGCCTTTGTTACATAATTCACGATATGAATTATATACTTGTTCAATTTTTCATATGTAATATATACGAAATATATTACATGCTTTGCGTTTACTTTTCGATTAAATTTTATTTAACCAACCACCAAACTATTAACACTTGAACCTAAACTTTATCAACGTGTCGGCATTGATGTGACTATCATCGGAAAACCCCAAAATACATTATCTAAGCTTGTGGGTCATAGCTGTAGATTAACTGAAACTCCTTGGTTCAGCCGTTTCGGTTTCTGTTCAAGAGTTATGCTTATATGTGTCACAATTTCTTGCCGATCGTTATCTACATCGAGTGTGTTTATAGACTCATGGTTACTTGTTTTACATTTATAGTTGGGTGAGAACATGCTCTGTTTGCAAATGTATTTACAGGCTTAATTTATAAATTGGTTTTACAACGCTCATGTACATTCAACTGCTATAAGATACATTACTTGGGCTTCATTTTTGGTCACAAATACTTACGTTACTTTTGATTGATTACGGATTAGTTAAGGGATTTGAACGGATAAATACAAGTAAATGCCCGGCGTGTTCTGGTAGGGACACTTGCGTGGGGTTCATATTCATTACTGCCCGGGTGTTCATCGGAGGGGTCACCTGCATAGGGGTACATATTCATTATTGCCGGGGTTTCTTCGGAGTGGGACACCTGCGATGGGTTTTTAACATATTGGGGTTTTTTTTCATTACTGCCTGGGTGTTCTTTGGAGGGGAAACTCGATGGGTACATAGTGCATCGGTTTCTATGAAATTAGAGTATCGTAATCATATCATTGGCCAATACATACTGAAAAATTTCGTGATGGTTATAATTTTCATGCATACTTTGGAATAATTGGGTCAACTTTCATAGTAAAATTTTTTGGTAACTCCTATTATAAGGATTGAAATGTCTATGCATACTTTATAAATCTTGTGATTTCATCGTTTATACTTACAAAAATCTATGAACTCACCAACTTTATGTTGACTCTTTTAAGCATGTTTTTCTCAGGTGAATTAGATGATTGTACTTACTTGTGCTGCATTGGAGTCTAATTGACAAGATTTTATTAATGGATTCTACTACTATACATCAAATGATCAATCTCATTGTATGTTTCAAGCTTCAATGTGATGCAAATTATGGTACATATGTTATATCATTTTAGAAAATCAACGAGATTACTTTTTCAAATGAAACATTAGAGGTCGTTCTCTTGTATATTGTGTTGTTGTATTATGAAGTAACACTCCCAGACATATTTCCGATGCGACACATTTTTTGAGGTGTTACAATAACAATAATAATAATGTTAATCTGAGACTGATAAAAGTTTGTTGCATCTTGTCGGTTAGGACGCCCGATGCTGTTGCCTTCAAAAAGGTCGAGGAAATTTCTATGGTCGAAATAAGACTACTGGCTCTGTCGGTTAGAACGGCCGATGTGTTAGTTGTTTAAAGGACCGAAGGCTTATATTGTTGCATTATAATAATAATATTATAATAAGCAAATTCGTACTTTCTAGGGTTATCTAAATAAAGCTTCCGTCTCTGGACTCGTAGTTGAGTTGTTTCGAATGAAATAAAAAGGATAACCCCTAAATCAAGTGAAATTAAACCCTTGATGTGGACTTTATTCTCACCATATCGTCTCTTTAGGAAAGGATTTCAAACTAATTATGGTCTAAGCCGAGCACCTTTATGATAATAAGGCCATAATTTATTTGTTAATAATAATAATAATAAAATTCTTAGAGGGTTTAGGAATAAGGGAGCGAAAAGTGGCTAGTGCGTACACAATTAGCATTTATGAGTAGTGCTAGCATCTAATATTATATTTGGCTGTGATTTTGTTTTAAGCTTAGTTGGGGATTGTAAAAAGTCGAGGATAACAAACTCCCATTTTTAAAGCCTATTAGATAAATTTATCTCATCTTTTCTTTTTATTGTAATAAAGTGGTCAAAACGGGGGCGTTTTTAAAATGAGTGATTTTTGAACCTTTTAATGGACATTTCTGTTCTTGTTTGATGTGAGGGGTCATAAGTTAAAGGGGGATGTAATTATTTATTTTAGGACATGTTTTATTTACATTGCGTGTGGGATTAGCAATGGCTTAGTGTGGGGGAATTTGATGTGTGTTAAAACACACATCATTTATATCCCGGAAAACACATTAAAACGGACTAAAAATACTAAAATATGAATAATTATCTTGCAAATATGTTGTTTGGTATTTTTATGTCTTGCAGGTACTAATGATTGAAAACAGAGCAAAAATGGAAATTATCGGGCTCGATTTGATTAAGTTTAATTATTATTCAAGATCAAGACAAAGTCATAAAAATTTTCCTGAGCATGCCATTAGAAAGAGCACGAGATTTCGAGTCTAACGGTGCCTTCATTGCTTATTGAAAAAATAATCATAAATCGGCCCAATACATTCTATTATTGAAAAAAATGAGATGAGAATTCTTTACTCAAACCTCACGTGCCCTCTAAATTAATTCCCAACCCTCACATGACTCCCCACTAACTTTTCCTTAGCAAATCAAACGATGACACGTGGCTGGGTAATTTGTCAAATTTCCTCCCCACCTCCCCCCCTTTAGGTGAATTTTTTTTCCAATTGACGCGTATACTTGGACACATGGCGTTCTATAATTAGTGATCAAAGATGATTTTCGCTGGCATATCTGACTCATACGAGGATAAGGGCAATCATTGGCTGCTTTAAATAAACTCGTTTTGAAGAATTTTACAAACGTACCCTTAGACATTGGCTATTTAAAGAAGGCAGCAGCTCACTTTTGGATTGATTAGGGTATGTTAGATTTTAGGATAATTTTTTGCTTATAGTTAGGAGTAGGTTTAGCTTATTTTTAGTTTTAAGATTATTGTAAAAGTTGTTTTTAGCTTATTTCAGCTTATTGAGTTGTGTACTCTAAGCTTATTTTTGAAATAAAGATGATGTTTATTTGCTTATTGGTTTGACTTACTACTTGTTCTTTCCTTTTTCTATGTGGCTTATTCTTCTAGATAAGCTTCCTTGGTAAGACATTTAACTTCTGTAGTTATTTTCGTTTCTGTGTAAGATTTTTCAATCGTTATTCATTTTAGGCCGTTAGTCTTATATGTTTTTCAAAAGAGTTATCGTTGAGCTTATTTGTTGTTTGATTGCGTTCTTGTTTTGAGCTTATTTCAGTTTCGTTTTGGCTTATTGTTGATGGATTAGTTTAGCTTATTCGTTCGATTAATGCTTAGTAGTTTAGATCTCGCTAGCTTATTAGATCTCTTTTAAGATTTGTGAAGATTTATTTACTTATTTTACCTGTGGGGTTTGTTTAATAAGTCTCAATAATTCTCATCCGGCTTCTGAGTTATGTTTTTTTAATTGCTTATTTCCTGTTTTGTATGCTTATTCTATTCTTTGTCGAATCGATGTTCTTATATTTAGTTTGAGATAGGGTATTGAAGGTAGTGCGATGTGCTTAATTATTTGTGATCAAAATATGATATTTAGTGAAGTGGTTGTTGTTATTAGGGCATAGTTAGTTAGCTTCTTGTGAAATCGTAGCTTATTCGGGTTTAGTTTGATTAGATTGATAGTATAACAAGTTCACTGGTTCAATTTTCCATCTAAATTACCTATGTTTTAGTTGGGCCACGTTTGGTTAGTAGGGTAGGATTAGCTAGCTATTGGATTACTTTAGGCCTATTGTTTATTAGAAACAGATTTATGAAAATTACAATTTGTATTGTAAACTGTTTTTATGTTAACAGTTTGTTTGTGTTTGTGTTGCTTTTGATACCGGTCAACTCATGAGACATGGAGCTTAAGGGTTTAATAAGCTAGAAAGAATTTGATTATTTTTTTTAGCTTATTAAATCGGGTGGTTATGTTATTGGCAGCTCTTCAATTAGTCAGTTTCTATCCCCTTTTCAATTCACTAGTGTAGACTTAGTATAAAATGTTTAGCTTTGCTTATTTGATCGTTTTGATTAGTGAGTAGTTTACTTTTATGCTTGTTAAGTAAATTTGTGTTTAGTGAATTAAGTGTGGAATTTAATAAGTGATTAGTGATTAATAGTTTGCAAAAAATTATTTGTAGTTTAGGTTTTATTTTATCGAACAGCAAAGCCGTATGATTAAAGTAGGCATTATATAGTAATTTTTTCTTGATAAAAGTCGTTTTCTAATATTTATGCTCAACGTTTTAAGGAATCGATTGATTAGACGAAAATTAGTTCATCATTAAGATCTAAAATTTCACACCTAAGAATCTATTCACTTTTACTTGACAAGCATATTTTTCTATATATATCTTTCATCTTATTAGCTTGCTTGTTATTTAGTATAATCTAGTTTAGTATTATTTTTTATTTAGTTTTAATCAAAAACCAAAAATTAAAAGATATTTAAGCATTAAATTTAGAACATTTTCGTGATTTTCAAATCCATCTCTCGTTGGGACATGACATCCGGAGGATCTATTATTTCTTTTCCTCAGTAATTTTTATCCGACGTGTATTATTATATTATATTACTTCGAATAGTCGTTTCAGCGAGAATCAATAACATTCGGCATGGGAGTTTTGATGATGATTATAGGTTGGATTGGCTTGTACTATTCATAGGCTAATATGATTTGTCATAAGAAAGTAGTGAGGATACCACTACTAGATGGCAAGGTGCTTAGAGTATTAGGAGAAAGACCAGAAGAGAAAGCGAGACTTTTAATGAGAGCTAAGGCTAGTAATAAGAAACAAGAAGAGATTGTTGTGGTTAGAGATTTTCTCGAGGTATTGCCAGATGATTTATCAGGATTGACACCTCTCTGGGAAATTAAGTACCAGATTGAGTTAATCCCTGGAGCTGTACCGATTGCAAAGTCTCCTTATTGTTTGGTACCTTCTGAATTGGAGGAGTTGTCGAGACAACTCAAAGAACTCCAAGACAAAGGTTTCATTCGACGAAGCTCATCGCCTTAGGGGGCACCGGTTTTTGTTTGTGAAAAAGAAAGATGGTTCTTTTAGGATATGTATTGACTATAGAGAATTAAACAAGTTGAATGTTAAGAATCGTTATCCGCTTCCTAGGATTGATGATCTATTTGACCAACTGCAAGGGTCACATTTTTTCTTAGAGATAGATCTTAGATCCGGATACCATCAGATGAGGGTGCATGAGGATTGACATTCTAAAGAACCGGGGGGAGGGGGGAAATTGTTTAGAACTTGGATATGGACATTTCGAGTTCACGGTAATTCCCTTTGGTCTGACTAACGCACTAGCGGTATTCATGGATTTGATGAATAGAGTTTGTAGGCCTTATCTTGATAAGTTTGTGATAGTGTTTATAGACGATATTTTAGTCTACTCTAAGACTCAAGAGGAGCATGTAGAACACCTAAGGTTAGTCTTGGAACTGCTCAAGAAGGAGAAACTGTATGCTAAGTTTTCTAAGTGCAAATTCTGGCTAACCGTGAGTGCAGTTTATTATGCATGTGATAAATGGTAATGGGATTCATGTAGACCCTGGTAAGATTGAAACTGTTAAGAATTGGAAAGCCCCTAGAACTCTGTCTAAGTTTGTTCATTCTTAAGATTGGCTGGATATTATCGTAGGTTCAATAAGAACTTTTCTAAGATAGCTAAGCCTCTTACTATCTTGACTCAGAAGTGTAAGACTTTCGATTGGGGTGAGGAACAAGAATTGGCATTTCAAACTTTGAAGTATAGGTTGTGTAATATGCTTGTTCTAGCTCTCCCTGATAGACTAAAAGACTTTGTGGTATATTATGATGCGTCCAGGTTAGGACTAGGTTGCGGTTGATGTAGAGAGGTAAAGTGATAGCATATGCATCTAGGCAGTTAAAGATTCATGAAAGAATTTTTACGACCCATAATTTGGAACTGGAGCAATTGTTTTTGCCCCTTAGATTTGGAGACATTATTTGTATGGACATAGAGTGTATCTTTTATTTAAACGCGGATCATAAGAGTCTTCAGCATATCTTTAGTCAGAAAGAGTTGAATATGCGACAGCGTCGCTGGATAGAGTTGTTTAGTGATTATGACTGTAAGATTCGCTACCATCCTGGTAAGGCGAATGTAGTGGTTGATGCCCTAAGTAGGAAGGAAAGAGTTAAACCTTAAGAGTTTTAAAGCTATGGATATGACCCTTCGTCGAGTTTCAGGATAAGATACTAGGCTCAGCAAGGAGGCTATAGATGAGTCTGCCAAATTGTAGAAAGGTTTGGATGAGATGATAGAACAGAGAAGTGATGGGACTTTGTATTACCTGAATCGAAGGGTGATATGAGAACCCTGATAATAGACGAAGCCCATAAGTCGAAGTACTCTGTACACCCAGGAGCTGATAAGATGTATTATGACCTTAGAAATAGGTATTGGTGGTCGGGTATGAAGAAGGACATAGTTGTGTATGTTAGTAAGTGTTTGGCTTGTTTGAAGGTTAAGGCTGAGCATCAAAGGCCATCTAGCTTGCTCCAGCAACCTGAGATTCCTGAATGTAAATGGGAAAGGATAGCTATGGATTTTGTGACTAGTTACCTAGGCACTAGTAAGTGGGACAGGACAAATCTAGGTCATTGTTGACCGATTGACTAAGTTCTTGCTCATTTTCTACCTATGCTTGAGGTTTATATGATGGATTGATTAGCTAGATTGTATCCTTGAATGAATTCTTGCTGCGACCATGCGTGTGCGATCTCGATCTATCGGATCGAGATGTCGTTTCCATCAAGGTCTTGGCTGTCAAGCAAGAGGCATTAGGAACCCGCTTATAGACACGAGTCGGCGTCCCACCCTTGAACTGACTGTCTAAAGTGAGCGTACTATTAAGACTTTGGAAGACATGCTTAGAGTGTGCGTCCTGACTTCAGGGGAAGTTAGGATGTTCATTTTCCATTGGTTGAGTTTCATATAAACAATAGTTATCATTCTAGTGTGAGATGCGTTCCGGTTTGAGGGCATTGGTACCGGTAGAAAGTGTCGTTCGTCAACTTTTGTGGGCTGAGGTATGGAGTAAGGTCAGTTGGATCGGACCATGAGTTACTGCAGAGACTACTAGGATCTCGCAGATTAAGGATAGACATAAGGCTGCGCGAGATCATCAGAAAAGTTATGCTGGTAAGAGGAGGAAGCCTCTAGAGTTTAGCATAGGTGACCATGTCCTGCTTAAAGTGTCGCCTTAGAAAGGTGTGGTACACTTTGGGAAGAAAGGGAAACTAGCACCTAGATTCGTTGGACCTCTTGAGATTATTAAGAAAATAGGCCAAGTAGCCTACATGTTAGATTTGCCTAACATATCATTAGTCATAAAGAGTTGAATATGCGACAACGTTGCTAGATAGAGTTGTTTAGTGATTATGACTATGAGGTTCGCTACCATCCTGGTAAGGTGAATGTAATGGCTAATGCCCTAAGTAGGAAGGAAAGAGTAAAACCTAAGAGAGTTAGAGCTATGAATATGACCCTTTAGTCGAGTATCAAGGATAGGATACTGGCGGCTCAGAAGGAGGCTGTGGATGAGTCTGCAGGATTGCAGAAAGGTTTGGATGAGATGATAGAACAGAGAAGTGATGGGACTTTGTACTACCTGGATCGAATATGGGTGCCTTTGAAGGGTGATGTGAGAACCCTGATAATGGATGAAGCCCATAAGTCAAAGTACTCTGTACACCCAGGAGCTGATAAGATGTATTATGACCTTAGAGATAGGTATTGGTGGCCGGGTATGAAGAAGGACATAGCTGAGTATGTTAGTAAGTGTTTGACTTGTTTAAAGGTTAAGGCTGAGCATCAAAGGCCATCTGGCTTGCTCCAGCAACCTAAGATTCCCGTATGGAAATGGGAAGGAATAGCTATGGATTTTGTGACTAAGTTGCCTAGGACTAGTAGTGGGCATGACACAATCTGGGTCATTGTGGACCGGTTGACCAAGTCTGCTCATTTTCTACCTATGCGTGAGGATTATAAGATGGATAGATTGGCTAGATTGTATTTGAATGAGATAGTTGCTAGACATGGTGTGCCGATCTCGATCATATCGGATCGTGATAGTCATTTCACATCAAGGTTTTGGCAGTCAATGCAAGAGGCATTAGGAACCCGTTTAGACATTAGTACAACTTACCACCCTCAAACCGATGGTCAGAGTGAGCGTACTATTCAGACTTTGGAAGACATGCTTAGAGCGTACGTCCTGGACTTATGAGGAAGTTGGGATGTTCATCTTTCGTTGGTTGAGTTTTCGTATAACAATAGTTATCATTCTAGTATGAGATGTGGGTTCATAAAAACAACGTTTGGGTTGTCCGGTTCGCGTCGAAATCTATATTTTTGAAGATTTTCTTGTAAGTTTCTAAATTTAAATTTCGTTTGTCATTTTGGGTTTATATTGATGCATAGATGTTAGTTGTACAAGTTGATCGTCGTAAAAATCGATTTTTAGAAACGAAATGGATAAAAGGGTGTGTTTGGTTGCGTCGAACATAAAAAGAAACAAAGAGGTTTTTGTAATTTTGATGTTGTGGTCGTGATGGTTGAATAACATATATTGCTAGATAGCTTATTTTGGATATTAGCTTGTATAGATTATTTGGGCTTATTTTTAAGCACTTTATGGCTTATTTTGAGCTTATATGCTCACGTCGTATATTGAAATCATTAGGGAAGTGATGATGATTATTTTAGTGGTATGGCGTATGTTCCTGGACTATTTTTATAGCTTATTGTGTTAACCAAATACTATACGTAGCTTATTAGCATATTTTCAAGCTTAATATAGGTATTTTGGAGCTTATGGGCTCACGCCGTGGCTTATGGGAGGGCTTATTGTGGTCCGGATTATTTTCTACTTATTAGTATGAGCTTATGTATATAAATGGACCTTAGTTTTGGGTTTGGATCGTGTTTTGGACGTATATATACCTTAATGGACCCTTGTTGGGCCTTAAAGCCCAATAAGAGATATTTAGTCATTTTAAAAGTTTTTGATGGATTTTTGAAAGTGAAATGTATTTACGAAGTGATATTGAACGTTATTTTGGGAAAAACGTTTTAGTAAACGTTAAAGATTGAGATTTTGGAATTTTGTCGAAAAGTGTCAAAATTGTGTAAATGTTTTAAATTAAGGTTTGAAACCTTGAAAAATGTTATATAAACGTACGGGTCATATCGAAATTTCGTAAAAGTTTATACTTAGAAAATTTTACTTAAGAACGTGATTTTTGGTTTTAAATAATAAAATATTATTTAACTATTTTATTTATATAATAAATTCACAAAAAGACGAAAAATATAATTTTTTCTCAAAACTTCTCTAATATGTTTATTATGGATAAACGTTTCATTTTCAACCATATTATGATTAGTTTTATGGTAACTAAGGGTACCGAATGGACTTATCGAGATATATTTATAATTATTTATTGTAAATATTTACTTATATTACTTAGCTATTTTCTTAATTAGTATAAGTATGTATCGTTGAGATATCGGATTGATAAGATATTTTGGGATGAGACGTCAACCATCACACCACTAAATTGTTATGGGTAATTGTACAACGCATCTAGCCTCCATGCATCAAACGTGAAGACTGTTTTGGAAATAAATGATTTATTGGGACATTAACTCGACTAGGTCGTGTGCGGACGTCGTTGCATATGCTTGTGTGATTGAGATTTGGTTGCTTAAGACTTGCTTGAGGTGAGTTCTCGTAGCCCCATTTTTCTACTGTTTTTCCATTGGGAGGAATGATACTCAAATGATTTTTGAACTAATTTTTGAACTGTGCGAATTGTGGTTTGTTTTTGGGACAAGATAAGTACTTATGAATGCTATGTGAATATTATGTGTTGAACTAATTTTTGAACTAATTTTTGAATAATATTATGGGACAAGATTTGGTTGCTTAAGACTTGCTTGAGGTGAGTTCTCGTAGCCCCATTTTTCTACTGTTTTTCCATTGGGGGAAAATGATACTCAAATGTTTTTTGAACTAATTTTTGAACTGTGCGAAATGTGGTTTGTTTTTGGGACAAGATAAGTACTTATGAATGCTATGTGAATATTATGTGTTGCATGATTGTTTGGATCGGAGGGCTACGCATATCCCAGTATTTGTATGATTGTTTGGATCGGAGGGGTATGCCTATCCCAGTATTTGTATGATTGTTTGGATCGGAAGGGTACGTCTATCCGAGTATTTGTGTGGTTATTAGATCGGTTGGGTACGCCTACCCTAGTATGTGTGAGGTCCTGCCATAATCTAGTGCTCCAGCTGGTAGGCCATTTAGGTGCGTAAGTGACATATTTTGCTACCTGACTAGCAGGGATGCTAGGGCAGGGTGATCGACTAGCGGGATTGCTAGGTCGTGTTACATGATTAGCGGGGATGCTAAGTCATGGGTTGTTTGCATATATCCACTATCATATTGCACTATTGTCCACTGTTTTGAGATATTGGCACAGTGATTGTTGACGAATTACCCCTTTTTATATAAATAAATATATAATACTTATAAATATATAATGAGGATAATTGTCAAGAAAGTCAATGAAATCCGAGTAGTATAAGATAATTCCTGGGTCGTAGTCCCAACGAGGAGTGAATTGGAAAGTCGAAAGTCGGTTTGATATTTGATGTTTGAATGGAAAAGATTTTGGTTTGATTTTCAAAAACTACGGGGAAAATAAAGCAATCTACACTAAAAACGAGAAAATTACACAAATTATGCTAAAAATGATAACGGGACACTAATAACGACACACTAAAAACCCTAATTTCTCAAAATTAAACTTAAATTGATTTTTTTTCACTTTTAATGGACTTAAATTGACTAAAAAGGAAGTTTAAAGAAAACTAGAACGAAAACGGAGTTAAATTTAGTTCAAAAACGAGAAAACGAGAATCAGGCTCGAACCCCGTTCTTTAAAAAGTAAAATTTTGCAAAAATGACCCTACGAAATATTTTCTATTTTTCCTAAGTGCAATATGACAAAATAAAATTTTTTAAAAAAGAAAAATATTTTTTTGATTTTTATTTAATTTATTATAATTAAAAAAACAGTTTAAAAAAAATTAATCATTAAAAATACTAAACTAAATTAATAAAATTTGGAAAAATTAAGAAAAATACTTTATAACATGAAGATCCTAGGAAAATTTCTAACTAAAACCTACAGCTTATAAATAAGCCAGGAATAAGCCCAAAAGGGCTGAATGCTTAATGGGCTTGTTAGCCCTTAAATAATTAATTTAGCAATCCTCTACCGGATGAGCTAATGTAGCACAGCGGTAGAGGTATGTTATAAAGTGTTGGTTGATGGGGTTGAGGTCCCAAGTTTGAGCCCTGCTCACTTGGGGCCTCCCCTAATCCCAACACTTTTATTTCTTATTTTTTTTTACAACTTTTTTAAATAATCTGAAATAAGCAACTTTAAAAAAGACAAAAAAATTTATAACTAATCAAATAAGCACAAAATAAGCTAAATAAAAATGGCAGTTGCTAAATTTACTCTAAGTCAAAAAAATGCTTAACTGTTAAACAGTTTAAGCTCAAATAAGCTTATGGAAAATAGAAATAAGCTACAATAAGCAATAAGCTATTCCTAAAGAGCAAAATAGAGCAAAAATAAGCAATGACAATAAGCTAAAGAAAGAGAACAGCTAGAAAGGGTTAAAACACTTAAAATTTTACACTAAGAATCAAATAAGCTCAAATAAGCTTAAAACAAAACCAAATAAGCTAGAACATGCTTAAACTAACCTAATAAGCTACTTTAAGCAATAAAAAGCAAGGAAATAAGCCAGAACAGAAGAATAAGCAAAATAAGCTAAGGGGCCTAAGTTGCATACAAACAGTCAAAGGGCTCACTTTGAGCTTAAAAATAAGCCACCTAGAGGGGTTTTTGGCTTTCTGGCTTATAGGAGCTTAAAGAGTAGCTTATAGGCTTTCTAGAAAAGCAAAATAAAAACTAAGGTTTTTCTACAAATAAGCAAGAAAAAGTGGTGTCAACTAGGCTGTTTGCACCAGGGCAAGCTTGACAAGGAAAATGGGGCTAAAAGCCAGCTTATGAATAAGCTGGCTAATAAGCTCTATTCTTAAAACCTAGCTAAAACAGATGGAATCTAGCTCCTAGTGAGCTTGTGCACACATTTTCATGAGCTACAAACACAAGGAAGAGTTGACAGTTTTGAACATTTTCATGGATATTAAAATTTGAACTTTTGACAAAAAAAATGACTCATGAAGAGTTGACAGTTTTGAGGAGACTAAGAACTAACCACAAGGAAACTTATACCACTCAACTTTGACACCTAAACATGCATGAAAAACACAAAAGTAAGCAGCTAAACAATGCTTAAGCCAATAAGCTATATAAAACTGTTTTGAGTCCAACAGTCCTATACCACTTATAGAAAAAGCTTAAAATCAAACATTTAAACTAAAAAAACTTGTAAAAACAGCTTATTAAGACTTAAAAATCCCTTGACAAAGTTGGCCAAATAACCCAAAGTATTTTTAAACCAATGTGACCCGTTTTGTACCCTTAACCCAAACACCCCTTAAAGACCTTAAAAAACATTTTTAAGCTAGTTAACTTGATTTTTAACAAACAAACCTTAAATACCAGATTATATTTAGCTAACAACAAACCTAATGATTAACTTTTAACAACTAATTAAGCAGAAATGACAAGATTAAGGCTAATGCTACTGTTTTTGGTTTTTCTTTGATTTAAAGACTAAAACTTGTAAAAATAATATTCAAACTATAAACTAAGCTAAATAAGCACTAAACATGGTAAATTAACATAAATAAGCCAATAGAAACAATAATAAGCAGAAATAAGCTATGCTACAGTAACAAAAATTTAAAAGATGCACTTACCAAACCCTTGCTCTAAACAGGGTTGAATAAAGAGTCTACAAGATCTAGCTTAGTGAGAGTCCATAAGCACTTCCCTTGTTTGCTTATCTTCCATATTAGCTGAGGTACTTTGAGGGTAATTTCTTTTTTT